>JAQFXU010002218.1:0-22157 GCA_034693705.1 Spatulosminthurus flaviceps
TAGTTACACTAATCCCAGTCTGTTCCTGGGACTAGTGTCTTATTTTATTTTATTTTAATTCTTATTTCTTGCCCCAAAAAAGGGGCCTTTAAATACAGAAATTATAAGTGAATGTATGGAGGTTGTAAGGGCGAAAGCCAAATCGACCTTGAATAAATTATTATTTTATATTATATGGAGGGCCTCGGAATTTTTGAAAGTAAAATATTCAATGGCGTAGAAACTATGAACGGACGAATTTTTAAAAAAAATTGAATAAATGTGTGCTGTCAATTTTTTAGAATTTTCTAATTCAAGCGAGATTCAGCAGATTTTTACCTCAATTTGGTATTTATTTTGAGCAAATTTTCCCGAATAACTGATTTTATACGTGAAATTATCCACCATGTAAATATAGTGGTAAATCACTGATAAAAAAATACTAACAGTTCACTTTCACATGTAACTAACGGCGTCGAACTTGTTCAATTTTAGAAATATTCTTCAACAGATTCCCAATATAGTGAAAAATTAGGAAATATAGGAACATTTGCACGAAATCATATTTTTTAAAGATTTATTTCATTTTGGAAAGGTGTGAATAAAAATATGGTATTAAATATTGAGCTTCATATTGAGGCTATCTGCTTTCGCGAAGTAAAAAGGTAATTAATTATGTGTTCGTGTCCTACAGTGTTTGCATTGCTCAAGTTAGACGTCGATTATGAAATTTGCAATATTTTGCTTAAGTCTTGTTGGCAGATATCTTGTCGCACTTGTAGCAGCAGCAAAGGCCATGACGAAATCTAGTGCCAACATTGCACGTGTCATTGCTCCAGGTCACTCGTCACTGAGCCAAGTTCCATAACTTAAAATGAAATGTCAGAATTTAATTTAAAATCCCGAGTAATTATTATTATTCAGTACCGTCTTGATCTTCAACTACAACAATTTGTTTTGTTGTAGATTGGAAATGCGTAATTATCAAGGATGAGTAATTTCATATTTCCATGACTTTTTCCATGTTACTTTGCCATTATTTTTGAAAATTTTTTAATCAATTTTTGAATAGCGAAAAATTGGAAAATCCAAAAACCAAACCTTCGCATGTTTGGATCTTGCGTGAAGACCTCTCAGTATGAGCTATTTTGGATCTACCAACTAACCGATTCGGCTCGCGGAACGACTGAGAAACTTTCTAATCGGCGTATAACTTATAAAGCAACATCATGTACGTGTTGACACAGACCTTTAATGAGCAAATGCGTCATAATGGCCAAATATATTATTTTAGTTGAGTATGACCATAATCGTTGGACATGAAAATCTTCAACGAGGTTTTCTGCTTTCAATAATAAAGTTAAAAAAATTAATCGTCTTTAATTTTAATAAAATCTCACCATCATTTTTTTTAATTTTTACAGATTAGAAATGATGAAATTATCACTTCAAAACAATAACTCCAATTACAAATAAACGTCACGAATCAAATGGGCCACATTTTTATTCTAAAGAAATTCCAACACACGAAGTGAAATCCGCCGAAAAATTTGATTTATTTTAAACCGAAATTTCTTTTCACGATCAGAATGGGCTCAAATGTTTATTAAAATGACGAGGATGGAAAGGCTCAATGAAAACATTAAATATCATGACATAGCAGAAAAAAACATTCGCCACCGCTAAAAACCAATACATTTTTAGACGTCCACTTTTCCCGATTTGATCATAAAATATGAATTATTAAAAGTTAAAACAATTAAGTTTGGCGCTTACATTTAAAATTGTTCATAATTTCGTAATAATTTTCCCAAATTTTCTATGATTAGAACATTTTTGCTAAAATATGTGAGTCAAATATTATTATTACAGCTATTTTTGATAAAAGTGTTCTATAAGAATTGGACTTGGACTTACTCAATGCAAATTAGAAATATGTCATTATTTTTTACTAGTAGCTTCGAAAATTCCGAAGAAGTTTCATAAATAATCAAATTAAAGTTGCTCGCAAAAGTTAGGGGAAATTTGTTAAAATTGGGATTTTGTGTAAATATTTTGAAATTAAATTGGAATTCTTTTGATAAAATTAAAAACACAGAGCGGGTGTAAATTATGATTTATTACTGAAATCCACTTGAGTCTGGGGTTCCCACATAATGGCTGACATAGAGGGGACAGAGTAGAAGTAAGTTGCAAATTCAGGCTCTAGCGCGTTTTAATAAGCAGCATAGTTCCCAAGTTATTTCCACTCTGCCCCCAAAATCTTTCAGCCATTTTTCAATATTTCCAAAAACCATTTTTTTGCCATAATTTCGTAACAGCTTAGGGTTACTTTTTCCCAAATAGGAAAGCGAAAAACCTTTTTGTATGGGAATGAGTAACAGTGGTTATGACTTTCTAGTACTGCACAAGAGGTGCACATTGGTGGTGGTTACAGGGTAGTCGGATGCATAACATGGGAGTTAACGGAGTTTTTCGGTTTTTTTCCTATAAACCAAAATAACTCGAAAAATAGTAAAAACCGATTTTGACCAAACTTACGCCATTCTGTAGCATTTTTAATTCCTCAGATCAGTTGATTTTGGTTTTTTAAAATTCGAACAATAACTTCGAAATTTTGAACGTTCATTGCGAAGAAAAAATTCACACTTTTCAAAAAAACATTAAAATTTTGGAAATGAAAGTTAAAAATTCAGAACTATTTTCTTGAATTTCAAAAAAACCAAAAAAACCTGATCTGAAGAATAAAAAATGCTCAGTCAAACCTCATTAAGCGGCTTAATCCGACAATAGCCGAAGCTTTACTTGCCTATGTGAAATTTATTCCTGACCGTCAACTATAAATTGCCCGTTAAATAGGATTTTGAAATTTTAATAACCGGCGTTGTGCATATACGCAAGACAGAAATCATGTGAAAGTTTTTCGCAATTTTCAAAGGAATTGATATTTAAAAATGCTATCAAGGATTTGCTACAATAATAATAACTATTTACTTACGCTAACGATCGTCCGTTTAGTTGTGTTTTTAATGATCACCTGTTTGGTGATATCTCATTTGAAATTGAACCACCATAGGTGACCCTCGACAGAAACAGGTGAACTTTGACAAACATTGTGATAAAAAGTTTGAAATTGCTAAAATATTAGAATGTTTTTGAAATTTGAATTATTATCTGAATAGATTTATTTTGTAATAATATGCCCTTAAAAAACCTTTTTAAGTTTTACTTGCCTACTAACTTTTAAAGTTTTAGTGTGCTGGAATAGCTTATTCCCTGGGTTTTACTATAGGATTTCCGTGGTCGGCGTTTAACTCAAGCACGAATATGAGGAAAATGAATACTAAAAAAAAGGTACAACCCATACCCATAGAATACCAATTTATAACGAGATATTTATACAACAAAAAAATTTTACAACGGACCCGTTTTACAACAATACCATTTGACAATATGTATTTACAACAACAACATTTTACAACAGAACCATTTTACAACAAGATATTTTCACAACAAAACCATTTTATTACGGAACCATTTCTCAACAAGATATTTTAACTACCTGACCATTTGGGGTTACTTTACAACAATACACTACATGGACTACTTCGACATTTTACAACAAAATCATTTTACAAAAATACCATTTTACAGCAACTCCAGTTTATAACAAGAACATGTTGTAACAGTAAGATTTTACAATAACACATATGTAATTATAACAAGACGCTTTTATAACAAGGTGATTTTGCAACACATTTTACAACAATACCATTTTCCCATTAAACCTATTTACAGGAAAACAGATTTTAAGAAAATCATATTACAACAAGGCACAAATGATGTAAAAAAAATAGGAGGAGGAGGCACTCTAACACTAAGGGCCGTATTCATAAAACCTCACTAACACTAAATTCGGCACTAAACTCATCATTTTTTGAGGATTAGTGTCTGTTTCGAATTCATCTTGGACCCTCTCACTCAACTTTCGATGAGGTCACTCAAAATAGTGAGTGATGATTTTAGTCACCGATTTGGTGACTAGATTCTCCACTCACTCATATAAAACTTTGAGTTAAAACTCAAGAGTCCCCTAAAGAGCATAATGTGTTTAATGCACACATTTTAGGGTGAGTGGTACTTTTAGTGAGTGAAGCCTTGAATACTAGGGAGACTCACACTCTCACTCACGCCTCGACTCTCTCTCACGTGAGGGCTAGTGTTAGTGCTAGTATTAGTGTGTGAGACGAATACGGCCCTAAGGCCCGTATTCATGTTACCTCACTAGTAACACTAAATTCGGCACTAAACTCACCACTTTTCGAGGGTTAGCGACTGTTTCGAATTCATGTGGGACACTCTCACTCAACTCTCGATGAGGTCACTCAAAATAGTGAGTGATGATTCTAGTCACCGATTTGGTGACTAGATTCTCTACACTCTCATATAAAACTTTGAGTTAAAATTCAAGAGTCCCGTAAAGAGCATAATGCGTTTTAAGCATTCAGTTTAGGGTGAGTGGTACCTGTAGTGAGTGGAGCCTTGAATACCAGGGAGACTCACACTCAGACCTCAACACTCACTCACGGGAGTGCTAGTGTTAGGGCTAGTACTAGTGTGTGACATGAATGCGACCCAAACAATTCAGAACATAACCTCAAATTGTATATAATTGCGACTAACTTGATCTTGAGAGCCCCCATTTCGAATCCCTGTAATTTATCCTTGCACGTATCAGCTTTGGTGATTGTGAGTAAAAACTCGTGAGTGGCATTTGCATCTAAGGAAATGTTATGAACAAACTGACAATTTGCGTAAAGACGTAACCCACAAATTCTGGAGTTGAGCTTCGATCTAACGTGTAGAATGTGCCCGCTCTAATTCCCTCGCATTTAACTGAGGTCAAGAATCTTTCCATGTATTTCATTTCCAAACTTGATCTGCCTCCAATCCTACTTGAGGCCGCTCTCCTTTTTAACTCAACCATCTTCTCTTGGACTTGATACATTTTCCCAAACAGGAATATAAATAAGAACATGCAATGAAATCCGAAATACAAGAAAACAACTCCTACGATTGGAGCTTTTCCCAATGTCCTGACACCAATGAAAATCCCAAGAATGGATGCAAGAAGTAAAAGCAGTTTTTGCAAATAATGGAAATCAGCGAACACGTAATTGATGAGTCGGACTTTGAGTTGAACGATTCTAAATTCCTTGATTACGTGTTGAGCACAAGTTTGATTTTCGCCGTTGTTTTTAAATTTTCTATAGACGAAAACGAAACATATCAGTCCTGAGAAAATATGAACGTGATTTCATTTCGGCAATTTAATTTTTCATGCAAAAGATTTGTTTTGTTACTTACTCAATGTTTGTGGATATCCTGCTGAAAGAGCCTTCTTCGAGTATGGAAACTTCGTTTAGAACCAAGTAATCAGCGATTTGTAAGGCTGAAAAAATGGATAGGCATGCAAAACTTTCGAAAAGATAGGTGAGAGCGAAGGAGAGTGGATTTTTGTAAGTGTCAGGGATGCTTGTGTAGAATAGAACACTAAAAATATTATAATGTGATTGATCCCAAAGAAACAGGACCAAGAAGGAAAAGGCCTGGCAGAAATAACCCGCAGGCAGGGAAATTATTGCTAGCTCTGAAATTGATCGCGTCCTCAGGGAAATTATCCACTTCTTCAGGAACGATCCTCCTGTGAGAATAAAGTGAAAAGAAATGTACTTTTACAAATACGGAAATTTTGTATTTCCTACGAAACCACTGCTAAAAATTGCAAGGTACACGCTTCGGAGTGTGATTTTTGATCACAGTTGTTCATTACACTCCTGCAAATTAAATTGAAATAGGAATTCGAACACGTTTAATTAGGGCAGTTCACATTACAATTCTAGCAATCCTACGTAAAATGGTTTTACAACAAAATGACAACACTGTCGAAAAAAATCCCTGCCAGGAAAACAATAAAACAGCTCCAACAGAAAATTGAATTCCTAAGAATTTAATTCACTGGACATTGTTATGGGCTATTTGCAATGTTATCAATTCCATATCACAAAAACCCACTTGGTGGACGGGAAAAAAATAAATTCAAAATAGGATGTTGATTCGATTTTGGGATTCCGAATTGGGTTTAGGAATATTTTTGAAAATGTGTGCGGGACACGATTTAAAAAATATAAAAATATATAAAGGGACTTGAGAAGAGTGAACAGTTTGAGCCTGAACTATGTATTTCCTTACTGAGTTAAGGTTCACAGGATTTTCAATTCAATTTATGCCCGTTTTTATTTAGTTGACGCACATTTTTATATAAACCACGCAGTCCTTGCTTCAATTCAGTTCAATTCAAGCAATGTGGGCATTTTTACAAATTTTCATAGATTCGTTCGTTCTTAAGTCAAAAAATGATTTACGGAATGAGTAAAAAGGCCAATCAAGTTCAACGGAATGGCTGAGCTTCGTCATCCCGCAATTATTGCTTTGATTTGCATTCATAGAATGTCAATTCAATTCAACATTTTGAACTGAACCAAAAGTGCCCGAATCAAAATGAATTGGATTGCAAATTGTGTGAACCAACTTGAATTCCATCGAAATTTTTCAGTACAAAACTAAATTGATCCAAGTTGCCAAATTGCCCTCAACTCAAGTTCCTTAACGCAGTTGCATTAATTAAAAATTTAATTTCTTACTTTTTTGCGGAATGTATGGAAATCCTTTGTTCTCGTGTATCAAGGAAAGGAGGTAGGAGTTTTCCTCGCCCTTTAAGTAAAATATATGCCACATCAGGTAACAAACCGTGCTTTGACCGGCCAAATACAAAATATGAAAAGCCACGCTGATCAAATTTTTATTCTCCTGCCCTCTCAATACTGTGAATAGGACGAGAAGTTTCAAAAGACAAATAATTTTAAATAAAATAAATTGAAGTTTCCAGATTCTCAGTCTCGAGACTCCTGTCTGGAATCGGACCTCCCCACTCTCCCAATCCAACGTCAAGGGAAGGAAATTCAATTTACCGATTTGATCCATTGCGATCAAATTGAATCTTAAATCCAGAGCGGAAAGCATTTTGAAAAAGTTTCTGAGTGTAGAAAAGGTGTCTCTTAGGTAGCAAGGAATTATTTGAATCAAATATTGTGAGTTTTGGTGTCAACAAACTTTTTTTGTGGTTGAAAAAAAATTTACAATTTGACAAAATTTTACAAATGAGTTGCACACGAAAAATACTCCACTACACTGAGGAGTGTGATCTCCTTTAGCAAATGAAAACCTTCTTAGAATGGAAAGCCGTAATGATAAATATAGGCTTCAGGACCTAAAAATGGTTTGGCGATAAAATAATAATTTTTGTTTCCTTAAAATTTTATGCACCATAAATTTCCCTTAAACTCAATTTCTAAATGTGATATAAATTCCACGTCTTTTAAACAATTTTGGTTCTTTTACAAAAATGACTGATGGTTTGATATGAAGAAACTGTGTAGAAATTATATTTGATTTTATTCAGAGAATTATTATTGTCATTCCTTCCATCAACGGAGTGACTAAGGTAATCCGCACAAGGTAATTCACACAAGAACCTGCCAGGGCTTTGAAGTTGAAGTCACATAACCTGCGTAAACATCCAATTTAATTAACCTCAATCAGAATACAATACTAGCTTTTTCTCAATTCTCCAACATAGAAAAATATTTACATTTATTGAAGGAATAAACGCGTGGCTCCTGGAAACAACCTGGACGTAATTAAAAGAGCTTTCCAAGGATTTCTCAATGTATAAGCGTTAAAACCGTAGGTTAGGTACCTTAAAATCCTGGCTTACAGTAAGGCAAGGAAATGAGTATTTTGCGTGGTATAGAAAGTTGTGGAATTTACTTGTCATGGAAATATTTTACTCGGAATATTTCTTGTTAATCCATTATTGATTGAGAAAATTGAGCAAGCATTTGATTGGGTAGAAGAATCCATAGACACAGGCACTAAACCAAGGGGGTACTGTGGGTACAGTGTGCCCCCTACGAAAACTCCGGAGGGTTACAAGCATATAGACCCTACCCACAAGAAATTTGACAAATTGATGAAAATTAGCGTTTTTTACTCAATTTTTCCAACAAATTTTACCCACATTTGCAATCAAATTTTCAAATTTTACTGATGTTCTCATTGTTATTAAAATAACAGGAAATTTTTTCTCTCAATTTTTCAAAAATTGGTTAAACTTTGTCATTTTTATCGAAATTCATGTGCAAGTATAAAAGTCACGTTTGCGTCAATAAACACATGCTGTGTTTCAAATTCAGTTGCGGTGGGGGGGGGGGGTACATGACGATGCTCTCTATCCCCTCACTCATGACTTCGTGGTTTAGTGCCAGAATAGATCCATAAACATACACGGGAAAAGATTTTCCAGCGAAGCAGAAGTTAATGCACACAAGCACACATGACCTGAACTGGGTCCAACGTATTTCGATTATTTCGATCACTTTGTGGTAAATTAAGTTGGAGAAAACCGAGTCGTGATGGGATGACAGTCTTTCTAAATTAAATTTCCCAATTAAGTTGAGGTGATAATTCTTTGCCTCTGTCTAGTTTTGACGTCACTGAGCTTGGAAGTGCTTGCGCAATCATTTTTCTGACTGTCAAATATTTGATGTATTAATACTTTTCTAGTTAGTTCCAGAGCCCTGCCTTTGCATTGTTTATATGTTCAGCCTGATTAAAACTGTTTTAGGCGTGGAAGTAGCCCTCCTTTGGTGATGTTTGATTTGGAAATGAAAATAACTTGTATTGACTGTGTCTCAAAAAGAAATTAAAAACTCTGCCATTTTCATGTTAAAAGTTGTTTGATTGGCCCAGAAAAGTGTAAAGCAATCAGTTGAGTTTGACAATATCAATCAAATATTTTTAAAAAATGTGTCATTCAATTAGTTTTCATAACTTTGAAATTGGAGAATTACGTACACTAGAATGTTTGAAAAATACTGGGAAAAATCATATTCACAATTTTCAGCTTTAGCAATCCAATTATGCGTCATTATTTTGTACTTTATCTTCCTTTATGCACCCTCCTTTATTTTTATCATTTTTTATTATTCCAAAGCTTTCGGCGAGCGCTTTTCAAAGGAAATTACCATATATCTAGCTGGGCCTTGGTTTTTGAGTAAAAAGTTGTTAAAGCTCACATTTATTTCGCATCGTAATTTTTGCAAAAAAAAGTTGAGGACATCGCATAAGTGTGAAATCCCGGATCTACTTTAGAGTAAAGGGAGAAAAAACTACCACTATTCAAATTATTGTTTAAAAATGTTAGCAAACAAACTTTTTAATATAAAAAATAACTTGAGCTTTAACAAAAATTCTGATACAATTTAAAGAGTAGAAAGACATTTGAATGAAAGTTATTGAATTATTGTGAAGACAATTTTGACATGAATAGATTTGATTTCCACATGATGTTTTGTCATAACACAGCAATCACAAATATTGACACCGAGGAATTTTTGTTACGTGCGTAGTAAGTAGGTATAAAGGAGTTTATCGGAACTGTTATCTCTCCGGCCCACCAATGGTGCTGTTATGTAACAACTCTTATACCTTTCCCTGCTTGTAACTTTTGAACGGACAGTCATGGCACAATGGATTTGTCAAATCTGAAATATCTTTAAATTCGCTTTCAAAATCGCTAATGCGCGTATTTTCATATTTTAAGGGAGCGGAGATGTGGGGGATGAATTAAGCAAAAATCACCGCGGTTTTCCGTCTTTACTCCATCAAATACGCATCCCGCTCTATCTCCCCTCCCTTAATTCCCACATGAAAATACGAGCAGTGACGATTTTGAAAGCCAATTCTAATATCTTTTAGAATTTTCATACGCCATTACGCTATTACAAGCCATGCGGAAGACACAGGCAGGGAAAGCTATAAAAGTTTCTTCATAACAGCACCATTGGGTGGACAGGCAACATAGCAGATCCGCAATGGTAATTTTCCTTTTTGTTTTGACTGTAACTTTTGAGTCACACATCAGAATACATTTTGATGCATAACAATTCTGAAAGAGAATTTTTTGAGCTTTCAAAATTGCTATGCAACATGATGTAGTACAATGACGTACTGAAGCAATAAAATGGTCAATATCCCGGACTTAATATGTAATGCAAACTTAATGGGGAAAACCAATTTTTTTACCCGTATTGCTTATCCCTGGTAACAAACGGTTTCTATGTGAGTGGTTTCTTCTGTACCGTAAAAAACTTACGATTACGGAAGAAAAACGTTTTATGTGAATACATCCTAAATACTGTTTTCCCAGTCACCTTCAAGGTAATGCAATAAATATAATTATAAACCATTTCTCCTGAAATTTATAATCTTTTTCTACATATGAATCGGAGAATAATTTGGATTAAAATTTTGATTAATTCTTAATAACTGCGTGGTATGTGGTGAGCTAATCTTCAATAAATGCTTAACAAATGGTGAGGAAGCACAAGAGCAATGCTGTCACTTGTAAATTTTTCTTGTGTATAAAAATTGACTTCAGCTTTTTTTTGTAAAACATGGGAATACAGCCCGATGTGCATCCTGGTATATATTAAAACATTTCCGCAGGAAATCCGTAGTAAATAATTTATCCACGGGCTTTATTTAGTTGACATTTTTTTCGCATGCATGGTAAAAAAAAATTTTTTACCAAGCATTTTTTTCAATTTTACTTGCAATAAACCCAGCTCAAAGAACATTCTAATTTGCAGCCTCAAAATTAATGTCTCACATTTCTGCAGCAAAAGCGAGTTAATGGCCAGTCGTTATTAAACTCATGAAATTTTTCAAGTTATTTATGTGTTGTGGAAAGTGGAAGATTAACTTTAACGAAAATAATGTAGTTGAAATAGAAAGAAACTGCAAAAAAATGGTCATGACGTTTAAAATTACAATTTGCAATATTTCTATGTCGCTTTTATAATTTCATTTCGATATCGTTTAGGTACCATTCAAAATTGCAAATTAGACTTAAACAGCGCGGCTAACTTACACCTCGGCTCTCGCAATAAGAGCACCCTATGTGCAGGAGCCAAATGGCTCTTATAGAGGATGTGCTCTTACAAAGAGGCCTCTTATAGCCAGAGTGGACTGTACATGCTACAGGATATATATGTCAAGGATTGAGTTTTCTGCATGAATTTTTTACGACTACTTCAAGCATTTGGTTTTTGTTACTAAAGTACGCACACGGCTCCTGTGGCTCCTTTTCAACAAAAACCGGCAAAGTTGAAATTCGCTATATATCGATTTTGCGAATTTTAATATTTTGAATCCATTTTCGAGATTTACATATAAAAGAGCATTTTTTTTTGAAAAAATCGCCCTCCCATATACACAGCACTACTCACAATTACGATGGATGTCGATTTCATTAACATGGAGCAAATGGGGATACAGTCTCTTTGGCGTGGTTTAATACCAAAAAGTGGGCAATAATAATAAAAAAGTAAAAACTGGATTTTATAGCAAAAACTATGTAGATTATTTGTACATAGCCGCTAACTGCCTCCTATGCACTTTTCCATGCTAAACAAACTCAAACTTCGGGATAAATATTAATCCCGAAGCTTATTTTTTATGCTGTGATGACTCCCTCGGATTTTCATGCGGTGGAAATCATTAAAAAGCTCTCGGCGAGTGCTTTTCAACGGTACCTGCCCTATTTCCGTACATTGGTTTCTGAGCAATTAAATGGCAAACTTTTGAGAAAAATGCATCTAGGACATCATATTTTTAAAAATTTCGACTTGAAACTTTTTTCAGGCCCTACCACATTTTAATAAGCAGCATAATTCGCTAATTATTCTGCTCTGACCTCTATATTTCAGCCATTTTTCAAAATTTCCAATAAGTTTAATAATTATAGTCGCATAAATTATTATGGTCAAAATAATGGTCACAGTAACGGCCACGATTATGGCTATTAAAATGGTCATAGTAGCGGCCAAGATTATGGTCATTAAAATGGTCATAATAATGGCCACATTTCTGGTCATAAAAATTGTCACAATAGTGGCCACAATTATGGTCACAATTATGGTCATAGTAATGCCATCAAGCTACTATGGTAAAATTTAATAAGAACATCAAGTAGGTAAATATACTTTCAGAAATAACCATTGAAAGCCGCCCGTAAGGTTTGATAAAAATTTAAGAGACTATTTTTACCCATAAAATATAAATATTTGGTTTAAAATCACTATAAATAAGGCTTATGGCAGGGAAAGGTAGTTTCAGGATAAATGTTATGAACACAATGCTTTTTGAGGTGCTCTAAAATATTTTGAAAAAAAATCGAAGATTGAGGGGTTACAGCAAAAACTCATGTTTTGTAAGTATTGGATTGTTTTTCATTCTGTGTATTAAATACAATTAATTTTCAGCCTCATGATTTATGGTTTGATTTTCAGAATGGGCAGGGACGAGATGAAAACAAATCTCAAGGAATTATGAGAACACAGGAAAATAGTGCTCCTTCTCGGGCTCTTTACTGTGGGAGTTAAAGGCTACAGAAAATTTCTTGGGAATATTCGCTTACTCCCATAGTAATTAAGCATTCGAATTAATAATGACAGTGCATAATAGACATTCAATATGTATGTACTGTAAACTGTGTATACATGTAGCCAGTGATATAATAAATGTAGGAATACGAAGCTTGGATGTGCTTTCAGTTCATTGTAGTATAATATGCAGTGAAAATCCATGTATTCAAAGTATATATTCAAAAGCAAATGCAGGGAAAGGATGGAGGATTTTGTCATTCATGACCCTCGTCTACTCCAATGAAGTTTCAAGGCAATCTGAAGCCCTTGGAATGATAAAAGGTGTTTGACCGATGCAATAGCAGAGCTATAAAAACAAGGGTCTAACTCTAAGTACCTGTAAGATAACGTCCTTGAATGGAACATTTCTCATGGTCTCTAAATTTTGCCTTTGCTCTGAAAACATGTTTTGGAACACAATATTAGAACAATAGGAAGGAATCATTAGGAAGGGTGTACGCTCATAAGGTTTCCTGGACCACCCTAAAATCTCATTTTGTAACTAAAATATTTTTGACGCATTGGACATTTGTAGGATTTTCATACCATGGCCCCATGTATTTCCAAACATGCCAATTTTAATGATTTTTTCTGAGAAAGTCTTACTCAATCCTTCCCCACCAATTTGAAACAAATGTGTCAGGATACTGTTACTATTATTCTCAAGAGTGGAGCTTTACTTTGTCATAAAATTCCTTATATTACGTCCATTACATGCAATTCTTTAACAATTAAATCAAACCAGGAAAAAAATATTTTAAAATTAAGATTGCCCGGTTTACATTTTTGAACGGTTGGTCAGAGCTCAATAAGCTATGGAAATTCAGAAAAAATTACTTCAAGCTTTTCAAATGGTCAAATAGCCCACATTTTCACATAGTCACATTCCTTATTCCCACACTGAGCTTGGCTGTCACACACACATGACAGCCAAGCTCACTCACGCAATACATGTACTTGTAAGGCTTCCGTACCCTGGGTTTTCCCAGTAGCCTTGCATTATCAGCAATACAAAAATTTCATAGCCTAAATTCCAAGTATGTATTTTGATTCAAAAAGGGTAGGAAAGGGACAGGTAAAGAAAGAAACTACGAAAGTAAAAACAACAACAACGGATCTTCCTTGAAAACGACCTTCAACCTTGTTTACTCCCTCAGTACATTTCTCTTTGTCCAAGGGAATTCTATTTTGAGAAATATTTCCCCGGTCAAGTCCCAGCAAACAATCCTCAACAAAGATGTTGTACTCATTCATTTGAGAAAGTGCTGGACTCTCCTCTTGTACTGGACCCTCCTCATTAATTTGCATATCTCCAGTGACTTGGACTGTGTCCAAGCCACTCTCTCGTTAGTGTGAGACCTACCGCTCAAGAGTAGAGACGTTGTCTCCGACTCTCTACACACACTGGACCTCAATAAACCTAATAAAAAAAACTCTGTGTCGAGTCTTACCTCTCATTAGCCAAGCTTATACATCTGTGACCTGCCAGGTCATGCATTGTGTTCTACCTCTTATGAGCATTCCCACCCTCACATTCGCTTCTGCTGGAAGGAGTCGTACTAAAAATTCCCAGCTGCTCTGGACTCAAGTTATTCTACCACAATTTACTTACAACTGTTCCTTAAGACGATGGCCACCCCTCTAAAATCCATGGATAAAAGTGAAACTTGTTCCGCAAACTTTGGTAGTTCCACGACCCTTGAAAAGCATTCTGAGAGATTGGATTCCCCTGAGAAGCCATGCAAGTGTCGCTTCTGTGGGAAGTGTTTCCCCAGGTTCCACACTTTAGAATATCACTTGCGCACACACACAAGGCCTTACAGCTGCGGTAACTGTGGGAAAGATTTTATTGATGCAGGTCACCTCAAGAGACATTTGTTCATTCACACCGGAAAGAAGCCCTTTCATTGTAAATTTTGCGGGAAAAATTTTGTGCGAAAGGATAACTTGGATCAGCACATGCTTCTGCATACTGGAGAGAAACCATTTAGCTGCAATTTGTGCTCTCTCCCTTTCCGCACCAAACATGAATTGGAGCAGCATTTGACTCATCACACCGGAGAGAAAAGGTATCAGTGCAGGATTTGTGAGTTCAAGACCGAGTCGAAGCATGTATTAAAACTTCACGGAGTGATGCATGGCGATATTCACACATTGAAGGGCAATTTTGGTGAGGAAACTTTTAAAGGGATTCAATCTGTAAAAGCTCATGAGCCATTTCGCGGCGGAGAGAATAAGCCCTTTAAATGTGGTACATGCACCAACAGCTTTGATGCGGAAACAGATTTGGAAGACCACAAGAGAGAAACTTCCCACTGTAGCCATGAGTGCCAGTTCTGTGGGAAGACCTTTCGGAGAAGAAATGGTTTGAACAATCATATGAAGACCCATTCGAGTAAGGACCCATTCAAATGTCACCTTTGTTCATTCCAATCCGTTTTGAAGTCCGGACTAAAAACACATGAAAAGTACCACAAGATCCGTGGGAAATTCAACTGTCGTTACTGCTCTTTCTCAGCAAATTATATTGCCACGACACTAAAACATCAAAGAAGGGATCATCCTAACCTCCGAAGCTGTCCAATCACAATCAATGTTAACGGCGTGACGAGAGTTGTAGAAGTTAAGGAACACCATGATGCGGAAATATCCCCACGCCAAACCCAAAACTCAAGAGGATTCCCTCAGCAAATGATGTACTCCCACAAAAAGTTTCGTAAAGCCAGTTATATTTGTGCTGGACAATAAATCCTTCAAAATTAGCTGTTGAAAACGTGTTCATTTACATTAAATTTTATGCAATAAAAAATCAGTGCAATAGAATGGCTGTCAGTATTCTAATGCCACTTGGAATAAAATTACAATCTTCTCAAGGTACCTCCCAGTCTCACGAGAATATTTTCCGGAAAAATTCCAACTTCAAGTGACAATTTGACACTTAAAATATTCATGTTAATATTTCCATAAATCTGCGCTTCAAATTATGTATTCCCACACACAATTACACAAAGTCAGCTAAATATTTGTGTAAGAAAATAATTTTTGTAACTATTGAAAACATGTTTGTACCCAATGACCATCAGATTTCCCATATGATCGTTTTGCAGTAAAATTTAGCTTGGTCCTAAATAATCCTAATAAACTGGGCCACTATGTTAAAAAGTACGATACGATCTCTTGGTATTAATTTTAACTGGCAAGGTTTGTCTGCTGAATGGATTAAAGTCAACTCAAACGAAATATTGGAACTTTCAGGGTTTAAATCATATGTAGGAGATATTGACAAAATAATGGACTCCAGGGAAAATCCTCAGTATAAATTCCTACTGAGAAACACACCATATCCAAACTATTTAACCT
This sequence comes from Spatulosminthurus flaviceps, assembly GCA_034693705.1. Taxonomy (NCBI): domain Eukaryota; kingdom Metazoa; phylum Arthropoda; class Collembola; order Symphypleona; family Sminthuridae; genus Spatulosminthurus; species Spatulosminthurus flaviceps. The sequence goes on from JAQFXU010002218.1 coordinate 15,948, forward strand.
CAAACTTACCTTTATATAAAATTAAGACTATAGCAAAAATTAGACTAGCATCTATAGTGGATTCTAATATTGTATGTAGAGATAGGAAATTAATAGTTAAAAATAATGAACCGTGTAATATTTGCTCCCAAGAAAATGTAACTTGGGAACACTTTTTTAATGCATGTAAAGGTTTAGACAACTTAAGGAAAAACGTTTTCGGTAAAAATGCAATACAAGGAGAGGGCAACTTCATAGAAACATTATGTAGCAATGATAAAGTTGTATTGGGGAAACTCTATGATTTCTTTTGTAAAACATGCGAGACCTACGGTCAAAAAATATGATTACAACATGAAGATTGTCAAATTTAATCTAAACAATTGTACGAATTGTAATTTGATTATATGTAATTTTTGTGTATGAGCACGCTCCGAAACACAATAAAGATACATACATACATACATACAATATGACGAGTAAATATGACTGACTTTTAAATGAAACTTTCCTTTTTCAGAAAATATCTATTATAAATTGCAAGAGAATGCGTAATGAATGCATATTTAACTTTTTACGGCCAGACCCTAATACATAAATCGAGCAGAATCGAAATACATTCAGGAATACTTAATTTGCTATTGTCTGTAATACATATGCTTCCATGTACATTTGATATTTGACAATAACTACAATTAATAATTTAAAGCGTTCTATTTGATTTCAATAGAGCTCCTTAGAGTGCATTACCCAAGCTCTTCATTAAAATCGATTTTCATGCATTTTTAATAAAAATTCTTTTGTAATTCACTTTTTTTCAAAAAATGCCCGATTGATCAAAGTATTTTTTACATAAATCATATTGTTCTAGTCTTTATAGATCACTGTTCAGCATATATTAATAATTGCGCTTCCTGGTTTTAGTGGGAACTTTGACACGTGAGCTAGAGCTCGACTGCCCAATTTCGTAAGTTTTAAAGAGGTTTCATTTTGTAAATTGCTCTGCTCGTGGTGATGTCTGATCACTTCCTGTCCGCTGTTTGTTTCGTCGTATGTTTTTCGTCTGTATGTTTTCCTCGTCCGCTATACAACTCTGAACTGTAATATATATAAACCTCTCTCGTTCCTCACTCACATCAGTCCAGTATGCTCACACGGCTCATCCTGTACGGATCTTTCAGCTGTTTAGGAGCTTTGCAGAACCATTACATTATTTTTTTGCCCAACGCGTTGGGTACAATCAGAACATGGACGGCCTTCGTTCCTTGGCCCAAGCTGCGGAGAGAATGTCTCGCATTCAGGTAAGGACAATAACATTTTTATTTAATCTAATTAATCCAGGCTAATTTTGAAAGATATTCTACCTCAAGCTATGTTTCACTAGTTAGTTATTATTTCACTAATCAATGATAATAACGTTTTACTTCATGATCAGGATGCGCGGGCTGCCGCGGCAATCGCTGATATTGGGCGTCAAGTCCGAATAAAACGACAAATTATTGAGAGGAGTTGAGGAGTTGTAACCTTCCAGAATCCGGAGTTTTCGTGCGGGCAGGAGTGGTGTACCCCAAGGAGGTCCGAAGAAAAGATTTTTAGCAAATCTTACAAATTCGCGACCTTGAATTTGAATTGTAATTTTGTCATTTATGAAAACATGTTCTCGACAACAGCTTCTCGACGAGTCTTATCCTTCTAACAGCTTTAAAACGTAGCACAACAACATTCCTAGCTGGGTCGAGAGAAGCCATAAAAATTTACAAGAAATAACCTGTTCAACCTGACCAAAATACACAATTAAAACTTGATACTCATAATACTCTTGACATTATTATTTACATATAAAACTCTACAAGACGAATCCTTGGAAAAAATTCCTTTTTGCATGGGCTCATCCAACCTAATTATTCTTAAATACCTTGACATAAAAAATTAGACTTTTGCTTATCCATTCTATCCATATCTCATCTCAATCCTTGACTTGTCCCAAAAAACTTTTATTTTTACTCTATAGAAAAAGGTTATGAATAAATTATTGACTTGTTTCCATATTGGCTTTGGCAAGGTGAGCATAGCCAAATATACTGGGGAAATATTTTTTAGATGATGAATTAAGTAACAATCGCTGATGTCACCCGGATTTATCAAGGATTTTATCTTTCGATTTACAACCTTCGCAAGTAAACATATAAATTGATTTTCTCCAAAAATACTTTGTCTAATTTCTTTTCCAAATATCAATTTCACACTTTAGCTCGGCAATTTTTATTCTACCTTTTATCTGTTTTTTCAAAGAGAATGAGACCAGCTTAGGTAGTGCGGAAACTAAAATGATTATTATTCTTCAGACAATGTCTTAGTTTGTGTTTGAATTACGAAGGGTTTGTGTTTTGAATCGAGTCTATTTTTTCCATTCAGTTTTTAAGGTATCTTCTCTTTTAATTAGGAAAAACAACAAAATAGGACGATTAAGAAAATATTAGAATATTTTCAAAAAAAAAAGAAATCAAAGCAGGGCAAAATAACCAGGAGTAAAGTAAATTGTTATAGGAATGAAGTTAGAGAAATTTTTTACGGTGCTCGGTGGCACGAAAAAATCGGGTTTACAAAAGCACGCACTTGAACTTCAAATTTATTTCTACCCTTTCTTTTCCCTTTCAACGTGCTGTAATCCCATTTCTTTTATGTTCCAACACTCACTCTCTAACTTTTGTCGCTCTCTCACACAATCTTGCATGATCTGGTGTACTGGAGAAAGCAGACGGTATTTTGAGTATTGAACGACGTGTTGATTTTTATTAGTCCGATATTCGTCTGAAATTGTGGTTAAAATTCAGCTCAAATGTCTTTGAGCATCTTTGAGTAGGCACTTGCATTTCTAACTATAAATAGGTACACCTTCGCGAGAAAGGATGATTTTAATTGCAGTTTATTCAACAAAGGAAAATTTTCTCACGGTTTACTTTCAACGCCATTCATAAAATATAGTTACGATGTTGCAGTCTGCCATGATAGAGATACCCCGCACCTGCTTAGAACATGAGGATATACTAACGCCAGGGTAAATGATTTTAAATACGGTAAAAGGCTCAATTTAATACGGTTTCAATTATTTGTGGTAGCTAAATCAGTTTCTATCGTGACTCGAAATTCCTGTTCCTCTCTTAATGAGGCGTCACATTTGCCAAACATTCCTTCCAACTCATGGTGTAAAAAACGGGAAAGTTTTTTATGAAGGTGAGAGAAGGAAAAATTCAACCGTTTACCCAGCATTTTCCATTGAAATTATTATGTCTTAAACTCACCGTAGGATCAATATTAGAGTTCGAGCTTTAGATGAAATAAGAAATTCTTCTTTACGAGCATTCATACCACCATAAATGCATCAATGGCTAAATACAGTTCTGTCGCTCTTCCAGTTCTAGAAAAATATGCACTTCACCCTTACTTCCCACGGCGGAGTCAAGGGAAGTGTTTATTTCATGAAGGGAATATTTTAACACATGGTGGTCATCCCGCCCGCACCGCCACAAAACCCTCCTGTGAAATGGTAATGGCATGGGTAGCTTAATCCTCGAGGAGTTTAATCCGCGAAGGCAATAAAAACATACATAAAATGTGTGCGGGGCCCAAGTGAAGTGGAGACGAAGGGGAGACTGTAATGTCCTGGAGGGGCTTGACTCATTTTCCGCAATACTTTCTACCTTTATTTATTGCTACTTTTACGGTCAAACTTATGATATTTAGTCTTGCTCCATCATTGTTAATCAGATTATTTTAGTTTTTTTCGACACTAAAACTACAACCATTTTTAAGTCTCAATCCGGGTTGTTCATTTATTAAAAAATGTATAAACAATGAAATATTTTAATAAGAAAAGCTTCCATAAGATTGATCATAGTTCAGAGTGCAAATCATAAGCAGTATAAATACATACATATAACTCTTCCCTTTATAGCTAGACACACGAGATTTGAGTGACGGTCTGGATATGAAATCCTCCCCAGAAAGTTTAGCAAACAAATAGCGAGGTTGTTTTCTCCGAAATGCGATGGATAAATTCTGTGGAAGGGAGACAAGGAACTGCTGTCTCCAGTTTGGAATAATAATTACCCAAACGGGGTGATAAGAAGCGCTTTCCTTAGATACTCCATGCATTTAGCACATAAAACATACATGAATTTTGAGAGGTAGGTAATAATTGTGAGAGACTGGGGAATTAATTATGGGAGTTGCTTTACAAGCTGAAAGTAGAAGATGATGGAACATTTCTGGTCTCCCTTTCTGACGTGCATTTGTAATCAAGTACTTTCCCTTCAGCTTTCACCCCTTCCTCTTTCTCCCGTCTTCATCACGGCCCATCTGAATGAATAGTTGAGCAATGTACAATAATTGTGAAGTACTCGAATACCAGTCAACTGCTCATTATCTGAATGTCATTGTAATTGACAGAGGGAATTATAATAATTCCCTCAGGAAAAACAGTCCCGGCTTTCCTCATCACCACCGAAGCAAATTCAAGAAAATTGCAAGTGCTGCAAATTATCAACTGAAATCTACTAAATTCTTGCAATTTCGACTCAACCTAGGATTACGTACTGAGTAGTTTAAACATTTCGCCCTAAAAGAAAGCAATATAGGCAATTGAAAGGGGAGAACATTTTTATTTTCTGAAAAACTATTTTTTCTTGGATGAGTGAGAAGTTTTTTACAAAATCACAAGTGCATAGGTCGGGGAAAGCGTGATTCTCAATTGCTCTACTAACGAATTTTCTCACTTTCACAAAACCTTTCTCTCTATTCTCTCATTACCGTTATTTTAGCACCATCGTACCTCCTTCCACATCCGAGGCTCAAAGCATGAGTAAAAAAAAATCAAAGCATGAGTAAATGCACAATTATTAGTCAGAGCTTCACATGGACTAGGCAGCTGAGCTGTCACCCTGAAAAATAATAACGGACTTCCATTATTCTGTCCTCCTTAGCTCATGCACCTTTCTCTACTATAGGAAAGTAGAAAACCAGCAGCCCCTCCAGATTTAAAATCTCTTTGCTTCGCTTATTCCAATAGTACAAAATATACTCAAATGGACGGGAAATGAAGCGCTTCCCGTTTAAAATTGAAAAACCCACCCGTTCCAGTTCACTCCATCATTGCTCTCATATCTTGGCATTATTTAATGGCTTCCGAACCTGAAACTTCCTACATTGAATCTTATGGAGAGCATAAAAGTTAAATGCAAAACCCTTCCTATAAATTGTCATAATGTTTTAGCAAATGTTCAATATCTACGCTTATGCAGAAGAAATGCCACTCAGAGCAGAGCTAATACTCTGAGAAAAATTACCTTTATGGGAAAAAATAATAACATTTTCCCATTCCAAATCGAACCGTGAGAAATTCAATGATATTTAATGGGATCCAGCCAAGCCTACAACTCCAGTTATTTAATTTCCTATAGCAAACTGCATACAGAAATACATATAAATAAATGAAGTCAATAATATGAGAATGCTGACCATAGAAAGTTTGGCTTTGAAAAGTTGGTAAAATTCTCTCACCGCCAATAAATCTTGCGAGGAAGGAAATGCACATGAAGGTTAGCATATTATTTTGAGGCACGTCTGAGTGAGCCAATCGAAAAGAGAAGAAAGGGGAAGGGAATTTTCGGATGAAAGGAACAACAACGTAGCGTTCTCAAATATGAAGAGGATATCCATCCACACTGTTAACTAACCAGCTGCTTATTATATATATATAAGAACTTTATTGTCACTGCTTCGCATTGGAAGTAGCCATTTCTGACTCAGTATAATGTGCGACAAAATGATTCAGTAGTATATCTACATTATTAATCTATTGTGTGTTGTACAAATGGTTTTGGCATAACATAGCTCCACTCTTCAATACTATTGCTACAATTTCTTCAATAATACTAACGGTAATCTTAAGTTTAGTTAAGCTTTTCCTTCCTCTTGCACCGATGTATAACCCTATTGTTTCAACATCTTGAAGATTGAATTTTCTTTGAAAATATGGGATACAAGGATCGTAAATTGCTTTCTTTTGCGAGTTCACAAGTTCTGCTTGATTAACGTGATCTTCCATTCTTATAGTAGGATCTAATATGTAACCCCTTCTTGTATTGGGATCATAGGCTAAAATATCTGCCCTTCTACTAGTTCCTAATATATCTTCGCAGTAAATCTCCTCTTCAACTTTCCAACCCTTTT
>JAQFXU010002219.1:0-22154 GCA_034693705.1 Spatulosminthurus flaviceps
TATGCACATAGTTATGCATCAAACTATTTTTTACTTTGCTACCAAGTTCCTACACAACCACTCCATAATACTTCTACCCATTAATATATTGCAAGTTTAAAAACCACAGGTACACAGAAAAAATTGCCATTTATTTTTTCAAAAATAACAACAACAAAGCGATAGAAGCAGCAATAACAAAAAAACTCTCCTACATTTACATCTTTTCCCATCAAATTGCACTGAATGCAGTTGTCGATGATAATAGCAATCCTAGTCAAAATCTCTGGCTCCGCTCACTTCATCGTCAGGGTAAATAGCCCCTATTACTGCAACAAACAGAATACTGCAGCATTTACATAAACCATAACGTAAAATGCATTACTCCTACCTCTATTAGTAGGCATACCTATGTGGGAAAAAACTTCCGGAACATCCTTTCGCAAGGATTCTAGTGGCTTGTTTAAGGCGGGGGGGGGGATCATTGTTCAGTAAAAACATATATAATGACAACACATACTATATGATTTTGTTAGTATCACAGCTAGGTGCATAAAAAAATAGACGATTAAAATGCTATCAAAGATTATTCGGTAACTGTCGCTCTCATTTATTTTTTTGTAATTTGCGGATACAAGACTCCCTCTTCAAGTTAAGCACTTTTCGTACACAGCAATACTAATCACTACATAGTTCCTAATTTTACTTTTCTCAGTAAATATTTGATGCAATGCAATTTTTGCTCCGCTTATAGGTTTCTGTAAATCATTTTCAGTATTTGTGTACTCTGTGTTTTATAATTTCATTTTTCGCAATTTTTCGGACATAACATGCGATATTTTTGGGAGAAATTCAATACAAATATATCCATGAGGCTTATCTCAAAGACGGTAATGAATTATCATACTTGAAATAATTGTTCATACCTGTAAAAATTATGTCCAATGGGGCTAACTCGTGTGAGTTCTATGGAAAGAAGGTAGGAAAGTTAATTTTATTTTTAGTACTAGATAAATGGACTGATTGGTGCATTTAATAACATCAGCAATTAAAATCCCTCATAATGAGTAACTTATGAGAGATTTGTACTTGATTTTGATTCTATGATAATTGGAACATAATTCGTTCAGAAATTCATCAGAACGAATAACCATTTGTAAACGGGGGGGGGGGGGAAGTAAATGATGACAATTATTGTAATAACTGAATTACGTGTAAGGTATTTTAACCTTAGAGTTACTACCATTAATTCAATTTCTATGGAATTTTTATTAAGCATCAGATAACCTTTGAAATGAAAAGCTGTGATATTTTCTTTCACATAAATAGCTATTCCTTTTCCTCTACGCTTGAATCTTTTAAATTGATAAACGGTAAAGTTATTTACTCTAACATCTTTAAAGCGGAAGCCCAATGCCTCTGTTAGTTCTACTATATCGTAATGCATGCTTACGGCTTGTATTTCTAACAATATTTCTTCAGTTACTCCTCCAGTATTCATGTAAAAGATTGACGGCAGATGATACTTATGCAACTATGACCAGAATTTCAAAATAAAATTTAAAGCCTATCCTGAATTCATGCTTCCCAAAATATACTAATAATTATAAATAAACTTTCTTTACAAACTCCTTGTAACTTTACAAAATCACCTTCCAGCTATATTTCATCATCGAGAATATTCCCTTAAAAATGCCCACACAATTAAATTTGACCATGCTGTACAATATAATGCTCCTTCCATATTTTATTCATCACATTAAAAAAAGAGGGATGAGAATAATTATTTACCTTTAATACAACGACCTTTCCGAAACGCATACAAATACATACACACGCCAGAACCGATCGAGACTCTGTGTCAAAGAATTTAATTCACTTGGAAAGCCCCTATGATTTAATGCATGGAAACAAAAATCCTTCATACTCCTACAGCCTCGAGATAAGTGAAAAAAAGATCAGATGGAAAAAGTGCACAATACACATATAATAACCATAACTATACAATAAAATACATATAAATACATCTAACCACACGTAAAATATGAGACAGAATTAATTATTCAGGACTTTCACACATGCAAAATTATATTTGGGCACAAAAAATATCGACTTTGAAGCTTTATTACCTACTCTCTTACATGACCCTGTATATATTGAGGTATATTAGTGAAGCTCTACAATATTGAAATTAAATTAACGATTGTTCTAGAAAAAACAGGAGCAGCATGAAATCCATCCCTCCTTATAAAAAAAATTTGGTCGTGGGTACACGTAATCGGAATTCAACTGTAACTTTATACTATGTACTATAAGTAATTACGAATTTTATATATATTTATATATATATATATGTATATATATATGGCTTGACAAAAAGGAGTTGGCCCATCTGTCCCTCCACTCTAGACCACTCGAAAAATGCGAAATTCCATGGTTATGGAAAGGAAGGACCCAAGTGTAATAACAAAAGAATAAAAATTTTAAGCTATGCTTCCACTACTCTATATGCACAAAATTTTATAGTAGTAACAGCCAAATAGCAAAAGCATGTTACTGCTGCAGCTTATTGCAATAAATTGAGTAAAAGCAACAAAAAGGGAATATCGGCCGTATATTATGTTTTACACACCATCAGAGAACAACATCGTGTGTTTGTCTCTATACAACTAATATTATAGTAAAGTGGGTCGTCGTTCTTGAATCCCAAACCAAACCGAATATTATTGCAAACACGAGAGTGAGTGAGTGAGTGAGTGAATGAATGAGTGAGAAGAGAAGAAAAGAAGGAAAAAAGAAGGAATAAGTTTATAGTACAAAGTGAAGTTTAAATGCCTGCATTATCATTATAAAACTGTACAGTACACACACAATATACACACTACAAGTCAAGTAGATACATAATACCAAACGCATTGCATTCCTTATGTACTTTGTAGCCAGTGCTACACATTACTACTATAACTAAGCTATGGCCGAACAAAATCATACAAGTGCATACAAGTTAACTTGAAACTTACATTGAACGTGCTCACTTAAGTACATTATAATACAGTGCAAGAGAGAAGAATAACATAACATAACACACAGAAACACATGCACAAGTCTATACTATAAGTTGAAACTAAGTGCGCGACCTCAATTCGCGTGAGCAGGCCGTCACATCAAGTCGCCTAGATTCTAATCGTCTTTAAGACATATTGATTGTAACTTTTTTTCTTTCTCTCCTTCTCTCTCTTCATTTCCCTATAGAATCCAAATGCACATCGTCTCAGCAAAATAATAAGCCACACCATTTATTTTGATTAAGCGAGTACCATGATCTTTACGAATACTATATACTTTAATACTACAATTTAAATTATGATTTGTTTATTTCATTTTTTCCATCATGTACATGATCATACCATTACTTCCATGTTAAATGCGTGGGATGCTCCTGGTACAGTTGCATACATTAAAATCTTTCCTCCAAGCTTCTCCTCATCATTATGAAGAGAGCAGTAAACAACTTCAACAACTGCCTCATACATACATACATCCACAGCATTATAATCCTTCCCATCAAACCTCATCTCATCATCATTATCATCATGAGTGCGAGCAATTGGGGAAAAGGAGACCAAGCCCTTTTAGTTGGCTTACACTCGAAAAATGACATTGCCATCATCAATTAAAGAGATGCGCACCGATTCTTCTCATTTGTTCGAAATTCTTTCCTTGTACAAAAGTACATTACACGCTGAGGGATTTTAAAAGCAAGAGGAAGTCATATAGAGGCATTAAGTAAAAGAATGAACAAAATAGGAGAGAAGATAGGGAAAAGGACGTATGTATATAACTGCATATACGTACATACACTCAAGACAAAAAGACACACAAGAGTATCAAAACAGGATTTCTACGAAATTTCCACATTTCAATTAAGTATCCCGCACAAAAATCTCATTGAAAATAAAGTACACCGTGGGTCTACAAAAATGTGGGCTTCCTCAATCCCAATACGACCGACTATATCTACCACACTTCAGTCAAACTACATCACTCTTTATACTCTCGACCAACTTCACTTAACTTGATAAACTTGAAATTAGAAAATGTCATCATTGGAGCAGGCACAGAACATGAGCAAAGAACAATGAAAATCCAACAGTAACACTGTTTGTATTGTGTACGTGCCGAAAACAGCACTTGTCAATCAAAATATACATCCGACTTCTACATCTTTTAATCACCATCATCATCATCCTACTCATCAAGCATCTGCTACTATATATATGTATGTGCACATTTAAGCTAAACAACAACTCATGGAATAAGCTTCCCTGTAGAAACTATGTAAATCGTAATTCACACATAGGAATACTATTTAAATATACACAAATTATACATCAGATTACGTACCTATTTTTATCACGGGTTTGTCAATAGATAGATAGAAGCTTTTACTCTGCAGTTCATCGTTGACTACAGTGTACTTGATAAAAAATGTTCTACACAACAAGTCTTGGGTTACTTTAGTAACAAATCTAAGCTCCACAATATCTAAACTTACTTTAATTTACTTACACACATAATATGTATGGCTTTTAAATATATACACACCTTCAGGGTATACACACTATAGACTTGAAGTACACTTTCCTCTGAGTAACCAACCTAGTACAACCTACAAGTGTCTATAGAGTTTCAATTTCTTTCATCGTCTTTAATCGCATCAATACATTCAAGTGTAATGTACCCCTACTGTGATCAATTGAGAATTATGGGCATATGTTCGAGAAGCCGGTACAGGTAAGACATGTCAAGTCCCATCAATTGACTATACGTCACTGTAAACAGCTATCACTCAATTCCATTCTGCTGTATCTTCCTCATCCGCAAACCTTGCCTTAAAACACTTAAACTCCAACGGCCAAGGGCGTATACACTTATATATAAGCAATTTTTTTGTCGATTTGTAAAATCTTCTCGTGGAAAAAAAATCTGCGATAATGATAACAAGAAGAGCTCTCCATACGCTCCTCTTATTTCCTTTTCTTCCCACACAACTAACTTATCCTAACCCTACATATTTATTAAACCCTTTAACATTCAACCCGGATCTTAAAGAATATATGTCTGCTAGCATTGCGAGTTAACCCTGGGATTTTGAATAAGTTTATAATCAAGAGAGAAGATTTTACGGATAGTAATATCTGGATAATTGAGGTTATTATTTAAACTAATCCTTGGCTCATTGTTCAGTCTCGGAAAATACCTTTGAGCATTTAATGATGCCGCCCAAATAAAAATCCATATTCTGACATTTCCATACTCACAAGTATGCATCTAGATATATACGCTTGCCCATACAAAGCCAACCTCTAGTACTTACACCTAAACTTGCAACCATAAACTTATAACAGCATATACTCACACGCACGAATACAAATGCATAATTACATTATAATTTCTATTCCTTCCATACTATACAAATCTCAATATATACGTACGAACAATCACATATTGTACATGCTAAAATTTCACATTTCTAATTACACACAGGTTCCTTCAATTCAATTATTACTCCTGTCAGCTTTTCAAATATTCACAATAATATTGTTCCTTAAAAATAAAACTTTCTTTAAGATGTATATATGTCCTAATATACTTAACACTTTAAACTATGATAGTTTTTTCTTTCAACTCTTGACTCTGCCTAGGATGGTAGTTAGTGGTAGAGACGGTAGCCATGGTACCATTATTCATAAATATAAAATATACACATTGTTTCCAAGCCCAATAATACATGCATATGTAACCCCAACGAACTAGCCTGAAATTTTCACTTAAAAAAAGTCATTAAAATGCAAGCAAAACGAAGTCCTGTATTTCCAAAGATACGCATAGTCGCTTCAAATCATGCGAATTTTAAGCATGGTTACTCTAGTATAGTTTTCAGGCAAGAACGACACCAAGAATAGAAACTCTACCATCACCATCATCATCATGTCATGATCCTCGTCACCAACACTATTTCAAGAAAACGTCCTGCCTATAGCCTTACAGAATACAAAAAGACACTCACTTCTCTTGATGGAATTAAAGTTGACATCAAAAAGGAGCAAAGTAAAGAGTTCATAAGCTCCTTTTTATCATTGAAACATTATATACCATTATCATTATTATATTTGCATTTATTTATTTTGCTACGAGCAAAATTTCTATACAGAGAAAATACATATATGCAATCATACCAAATAGAATAAGTCCTGGTGTTCAACTAAAAAAATCTATCAAACTATATAAAATACACTGAACATGCCTAGATACGCATACGCATTTATAAGATTCAGCTACATACATACGTAAGTAGTAGAAATTTATAGGAAAAAATAACAGTTTCAGAGAAAGAAAGAGAGAGATGGTACAATGAATAAGTCAGAGCTTAGCTCTGAGGTGATAAAAAACCGCAACACAAATATAGATATAAATATATATTAGACAAATAACAATGAGCGATCAAGGTGGTGGATGGTTCCACATGCAAGAAATTTCACAGGACTTTTTTGTGCACGAACCAATAAATAACCTTTACTCACGTTTACCTATTATATACACAACAAGTGAGAACCCCTCAAGTCAGAATTAGCCATATATGCCTTCTTTCTACATCCAAAAAAATAAGTGTGAAATCTAAATTGCACTAACATACCCCATCGGTTATTTTTTTTAAATGCTCTTCTCCGTGTGGGTAAGTAAACACTCACTATAGAAATCATATGCACAATGAAGTACATACACTTATACAAAGACATATACATACGTATGTACACCAACGACACAGATTTTTTTCAACATTCAACCCATCCTACAAACATATAGAATCCATCCAAATAATTATCTGAGAGTATATTCCAAAGAATATAATATAAGATCCTATTCTTCACCAAATCCAACACTTATTTACCCCTATCATGCAATAAAGACAAGATAAACTTTCTTAAAAGTAGAATAGAGGACCATTTCTTATTGTACATCAGTACATCCAACGCTACAGTTTCAAATTTTATGTACATATACATAATTGGATACAGTTCCCCGTAAAATTTATATCTCTTTTCTCTCAAAATAAAAACTCAAAGCCTTCACTTTGATTTAAATAATACTTAAAGGTGCAGGGCAGGGAAACTTTTCAAATAAAATAACTATGCTACATATACACACGTGTATATAAAGGTATAGCTATATTTACCCCAGATAAAAAACACCAATTACATTTAAACCGGGTTAAAAAAATCCTTCCTCAGAAAAAAACCGGGTCGAAATTAAACGACATAGTTCCAAAAACCTTCATCTCAAAAAAGTATGCCCACAAAAGCATAAGACTTTGAGAAAGGTCAACTCCTTTGGTCATCAACTCAGTCAATTCTAGCATTATATGTGTATAACTATGTGCTTACATGCTACACAAAGTGAAATGTTCGAGGAGCATGCAAACCTGCAATCCGCAATACATATACATATGTATAATTTTTTCCCTTTCATTTCCAAACTTATTCGTTCGTGCGGTTGGTTCATTCTAGTCAAAACTCTGTGGAGTCACCACTGTAGGTACCAAACGAAGAGCACCAGAATGGACATACATACTAAATGCATATATAAATACCTTAAGACACACACATACAAGCACACGACGGGTGATGGACGAAACGATCGACACGCAATTTTTTTTGCATTTTCTTTTTTTCCACCTACACAAGAGTGAGAGAGAGAGAGAGAGAGAGAGAGAGAACCTCCAGACCATTTATAAAGACGAAAACTAAATTTCGTATATGCACACATCGACACATCATATCTTTGTGTATTAACCATAGGATGATATTGTAAATTATGTTCCAAAACTATGTACTCAAAGAAAATTTCGATATGTACGCAGTATTAATGCACATGCATTGTACAAAAGGCCAACGAATTATATACATACATGTATAAACGGAGGATTTTTCTTAAATGTAGCTACATGTCTACCTAAACAATACACTTGTGTGAGTTGTCTAGATATGTGTACGTTTGTAAGTGAGTGAGCATCAGAAAAGTTGTAGACCTTTACAAATCAATGAAATGTTCCTCGACCCTAACACTGTGACTTGAAACATTAACTTTAATACCATCGACTGCTCATTTCGGATCCTGACCGAGTACCGGTATGTATGTTGAAATTGCAGGAACTTTAGCTATGTACTGCAATCTCTCAAGCTATGCATTCCATTCTGCATAAAAGGATATGCGAAATTGTAGCAGTAAAATTTCACCAGTACTTTATTCACAATATATGTCTCAACATATGCTATGCTATATACAACCAGATATATGTGTAGATATGCAAAATTATATGTAACTATCCTATCGAAATTTGCCTACCAGATAATGGTTGTAGATTAAACCTGTACATAATAAGAGCAAGAACGGCAACGGCTGTAGGAAACATATGCATACGAACATATAGGAATTACTCCACAAATGTCCTCCAGTTATAGAGACAATGAAAAAAAAGAAGGCTGATACTTTTTAATACTATGTCTACAATTGAGAAGAAGGTGGGTAAAAGTAAGTAGCCTACACATAGAGATACACGTACATGCATAGAAATTCTTTTGTAAAATACCAACAGAGGATAATGTCTGCAAGCATCCGCAACAATAAACTGCTTCATGTTATTTCCCGTCTCTCTATCCCTCTATATGAGTTTGCTTTTAAAACTATTCCACTTCACATACACGTACACTGTATACGAAGAGCAATTTAGTTACTTCAATGTTATACCGCCGTTTTTTTCAACTAAATTCCCTATTAAAGATACACTTCCACTAGGACTATTACTACCACCACTACTACAGCCACAGCCAACTGTATTTTTCACGAGGCGGAATGGAATAGCATGCACACGTTTCTCCTGCCATTTACAAAAGACAGACAATTCAGATCATTCACTTTTCCGTCTTTTTTCTTCTATCCCTCTGTATACGGAATTCTTTTTTTTTTACTTTTATTATCCATAGAGCAAGAAAGAGAGAGAGAGAGAAACGATGAAGAAGAGGAACTTTCTGGCTAGACTTTTTTCTATAGAGGAAGGATAGTGTACCACAATTACGTATAAATTGTATGTCTAATACAGTATTAACCATATAGTCTAAAAAAGCTACTTAAAAGAACCTAAAAGTTCCTTCGAGAAGAGCGTGCTTTCCATCCATCCTGCCTAAGCGCCTTGTTTTAAACTTATTTCCCATTTCTATTCCGTTGAAGGTGTTAGTGACTGACTACCTTTGGGTTGGTTCTCTTTTTTATTCTCTCTGTATATATAGCTATACATCTCAACCAGATATTCGTATATTTAACTTTAAGAATATGTCTTCAAAAAGCTTTTTCAAATTTTTAACCCAGACAAGAACTTTTCTTTTTTTCTTCTTCCCAGGAACGTTCCTAGCATTTTAGAATCCAAATTTGCAACGCCTTGTAAAAATATATATCCATACACATTTAAATGCAGCAATCAGGAGTACTTGCACTATCTAAATAGTAAATAGCTTTGCCTTGAATTTATCATTTGCTGCGCCTCTTTAAGACTCCGTTCTTTCCATGCTAAATCTCTCAGGCATATAGATATAGGCCTTTAAATTTCCTACTTTAACTTATTTAGATTTTCCACACATACCTATACTTTGCAACTATGATTTAATGGTTGGTTATTTCAACTATGAGACCATTACTGTGCATACGTGAATGCTGTAGTGGTACGTACATGTATGTACATACATCCTCTTAGGCATGAGTATAAAAAATTACATATAAGGGAAATACTATTACTTACAGGGTTACAGTAATTTAATTGTAAAAACTTGAATTTAGCTTTTTTTTAAAAAGAGAGCAAAGGGCTTTCAGTATCTGCAGTAAAAGGAGAAGTGGAAGAACAAAAATTGAAAAAACCATAATTAAGTAGAAGAGAAAGGAAATTTGTGGTTCCTTCACTCACCATAATACAATTAGGTTTGCCCACAGCCCATAGATTGACTTTTTTGTCTCCCCCACCAGTGACCAAGACTCGACCGGACTTATGGCCCAATGACACCGAATTCACGTTTGCTGCGTGTGCAGGGAATTCCTCTGTGAAAAAAAGAACATAAAACTTATTATAAATTATCAACCAGCTGTCAAAAAATACATCAATTCTATGGTTAGGATACGAGCCCACATTTTTTCATTATCATGTTATCTTATTCGTTAAAAATGCAAACACCAACAATAATCCAACTCTCTCTATATATATTTTCTTTCTATACGTAAGTACGTACAAAAAAAGTACAAGCTAAAAGTCTTCAACATATAGAAAAAGAGACAGTCTTGTCAGCTGTTGAACACAGCTGAACACTCACTTTTTATAATTCCAAAGTTTCCAACCCACGCAAACCTTCCCTTCTTTATTGATCAAGTGCACAGTCAAATAGAAATAATATAATAAAAAAAATGGAAAAACTAAATCTCTTCCAAACCTTATGTAGAATGTATACACCTTTAAATATTACTTCCCAAATTACATTGGTTTCATTGGCACATGTAGATACATACACGCCTCCCTTTACAAAGTGCACTTTTGACAAATTACATTTCACTATACATCAATTTTAATCATGAATTCATTTACTATTAGACTGGTGAGTGGGATGACTATATATCTTATGTTTACCTACTACTACTACTACCACCACCACTACCTCTCTAAAATCTCAAGAATTCTCATTGAGCACATACGTGAATACATCCCATGAACATTTGATATGAATTGAATAATTGTAAAAAAATCCCACATTCCATTCCAAGAATAATAATTTTCTAATAAGAAAAAAAACCTGTTGTTATGTTATGAATTTCACCTAGACCCACACCCTCAAAGTCAAATATAATTGCAAATAATTAGGGATATTTTCACACTAAATGACTCCATAGTGAAAAAATCTACGTGAGGGCTTATATTCGAGAGTCAGTAAAGTCACAAGTCCATAAAAATCAACAAATTCACACAAATTACATCAAAACATTTCATCCGTAATGGAAGCCTACTCGTATAAGAGAGAATCCTCACACAACACACGTTCCTTCCACCGTCACATTTTTATAATATGAGCATTATATATTTAGCTCACGTTTAACTTTAACAACCCTAAAGGTGATTGCATTCTACATGTGTCTAGAGTACATAAAATATCCTAAAAAAAGTAAACGAAGTTAATTTAAAAAGTGTAAGGCAGGCAGGATCAAAGTATTACTATATATAGTACAAGCAAAAGCTAAAAAAAACTAAATTAAGTCTACATAGTCAAAAGGTTTTTATACGTGTCGTAGATAAATAGACTGGTTAGTTTAATCCCCCAGCAAAAAGCCTTTGCATTGGTATAAAATTTGCTAATTGCAAAGCATTTATTAACAAGAAGTGTAGGTAGTACATTCGTGGCATAAATACAAATGGCGAAATATAAATACATATAAGCAAACCAGGCAAACCTACACAATAGCTTCAAATCCATTTCAAAATGATCAATAATCTTAATATATACTTTCCGCATGTAAGCTACATACGCAGCCAAGGCAATTAAATAAAATTTGCAGAAAAAGTAGAGTGAAAAATAATTAGTTCTGCATGCATTTAACTCTCTGAGGCCTATAAGCTCCTTCAAATGGTCATAAAGTCTACACAGAAAAGGAAATAACAGAGAGCCACAGAATTGAATTATCCTCAACGAACCTACATATTTTACACATCCATATACAAGCAAAATGCAAGTACAACATTTTCTGCAATAACAACAGTTCATTTTGCAACAGTCCACATACGGTCCATTTTTCTACATAAAGAACGTACTTCACTTCCACACAATAAGTAATAGATACATCACCACACTGCCCTCAGAACACAAAAAAACAATTTACCATCATCAATTTATTTATTATTTTGAAACTTTATATGTCGGCCACATATTAACCAAAATTACCTAGACCCATAATATGCGTACTTTATATATAAATACCGTAGCCGTACAGAAAATTTATTATTTAGCCGCCGCGCCGTATAAACACAGCTCCTTTACTTCTTCCTTCAAATCCGCCTCAATGGACTCCAAACAATAAATACAATAATAGTAGATATCAGTAAAATAAGGAAGATAATCCACGGACCTGTCATTCTCTAACACACAATTACAAATTAAGCTCCTCTGTTACCCCCACAAACTTAAATAGTGTAATAACTTACTACTTTTACAACAAAAGTAAAATAAGTTCCTGATTCTTACAAAATCGCGGAAAACATTTTTTTAAATGAGGTAGTTGCTCAAAAGAGACAGCTAAAAATGGTACAAATGCTTAAAACATCCAAACAACAAATCAAAGTTTATAAAACAAGTCTGTGAAGAAACCAGTTATTACCTTTTTTTACATATACGTACATACGAAGACTTAACTTTTACTAAAACGCTCAATGATAGCTCTAATTTTTGTCAGTATCTACAGTATTAATAAACAAAATGGTTTGTATCTCTCCCAAACGTATGTTTCAAGTATCAAGCCTTTCAATCTGGAAGACAGGAGTTACTCAGGCTTGAACTCCATTAGTTTTCCTACACATACTAGACTACACTACTACATACTACGTCCTTAGGACAAACAGAGGAGAAATATTAAAGACGCGGTCCATTGTTAGCAGACTGACAATTCTTAGGCAGTAATTTTTAGGCTTCATGAATTGTCAAATGGTCCTCACAAAAATACATCTCCAGCTCTTTAACACGTATGTATCTACTAATAAACTGGACCAAGACGAGACGGATATTGAATTGTTTCTCGTTCCCACAGGAAAAAAATAAACATAACATGGTAATTTCATTTGCCTAAATTTATTTGCACAGAAACCCGGCCTCTTTCAAAAAGTAAGCAGAAATAAAATGTCAAAAACATATGCAATCTACATATCTATCTATCTATCTATACATACGTCCCTTCAAAGATCCATAAAAACAAACAACACATTCCTTGTTCTATTTAGTAAATAAATTCAGTATTTACTCAGTACAGATCTACTTAGAAGCTGTCTGGTCAGATGTATAATGATAAGACTGGTCACAGAAATTTTTTTCAACAAATTAAATTGTAAACAAGAAATCCCAGCGTCATTCAACCTCATGGCTGAATAGTCACAGTAGTCACAGTTAGTCCTTCTTTCTCTCTATCTCTCTTACACTTTTTCTCTCCTGTATTCTTTTCATCAGACACAATCAGTCAGCGCCTTGTATTTATAGCAATGGATGAAAAAAAGTCCTGTGCTCTTAAAAACCCAGTGTCTAAAACATGACGGTTAATTAACAAGTCGTTACTATATAAACATAAAAGAAGTGTACTTCCAAGATTTACGAAAGTAGAGATGTATTTTAATACAATACCTTGCATATATTTAAAGCACCATGGTTAAAAATGCATACTCACATAAAACACGCTTCAGCCTGACTTAGAATGAAGTGGGCACATTGCTATAGTCATTAAAAAGTCAGCATAAAAAAACACACAGTTGGAAGGAAAATACCTGCAGGGGATATTATTCTTGAAAAGCAAAATTATTATTATTGTACCTTTATACAAGAAATAACAAGGAGGGAGAGAGACTACTTTGAGTGACCAGTACAACATTTAATATTATCAAAAAAAGCCCTGTAACCAATCCTATAGGCTCATTTGTATTGCCCCTCAAATTATCATTATCTTGTCAATGAACTATTTGTGACAAACCAAATTACAAGCTCGACCTAATTTTCCATGAATACATGAAAAGCATTTTTATCTTCTTTTCTCACTAAATTTTTGATTCCGTCAGTCAATGAGGACAGGATTACTTTTTCTGGCAAAAATACATATGCAATATATGCACTACATGTAGATGATGCACTCTTAGAATTACTATATACAGCCATAGCAAATTCGTTTCCTCAAACTTTAGAAAAATTTATTTTTTATACACTACTCTTTTACCTTTTAGTACACACGATACCTTTACCTGAACAAAAGCCCTGTCTCTTGTACTACAATGGCTACACATTTGCATGCGAAATTAATAATAATGTGCTATTATTCTTCCTCGCCATCTTATTATGATGGATCATGAGTCATTTGTTTGGCAATAAAAAAAAGGAAATTTTTCTATAATCAGGGTATCTATCTGAAAAATATTAGGGCAATCCAGTTTTTTCCTTAAAAAACTTCACTCACGATAGCTTCTTGGATTCTCATCTAATTCCCAGAGAAAATATATACAGTGCCTCGTGGCTGTCAGTTCAATATCAAATTACAAGCAAATTCAACGTGACTTCATCATGCTCCTGTGTACCAGTCTACTACGATATGTATCTATTTATTCTATACATGTACATATGTACATTCGCAATTACATTAGACTTTTGATCCTACCTTCCCATCCATCCCAGAAAACAAATGCACATTTGTCGGTATATACTCAAGGAACAGCTTCATTTTATACATAATATATATGTACACACAACAATTTCACATTTTTACAAGTAATTCGCATAGAACAACATCATCACCGAAACTCCCATTCTATTTCTAATGGAAAAACCTTGGTATTTGCAACAAGATCTAATGGAATGATATACTCATGTTTTACAGAGAGCAAGGTTGGGTTGAGCAAGTATAAACACAACTTTAGGCCTCAAGTGAAAAATACATAAAGTATAACCTCTGTACAGCTAAAAGTCAAGACAACTAAAATTTAGGTTCAACGTAAAAAAAATTACAAGACAGAAAAAACAACAGTCGGAGGCTAATCAAGGCAACATAAATGTCGGCATAGGCCCATAATTTCAGTTTGTAAAATACAAATTGTCAGCACGTGAATCATATCGAGATTCAAAAGAATTATTTTTTTCAACTTAAAACAGTCCAACAAACAAGTGAATTGAGAGAGAGAGAAACAGGGAGAGAGGGGTTATTGAAGAAACGTGAGTTCAATTTTTTTCTTTCTCCTCAAACTCACTACTACTACTACACTACTACTAAACATCATCACCATCATGTTGTTTTCCATAAGTAATCACCCAACAATCTGACAATAAGAGGATGCAATACTTTTTTTTATTTCAACAAGTATAACCTTCCATTCTTATAGTATACACACGCAGACAGACAGCAGGTTCCAACAAATAGCAAATAAAACTTGTATACCTTTTCCCAATGCCTCGCAATGTGAGAAACACTTGTAAAGCAAACGAATTGACATTCGTCTAACGTGTACATATTCAATTACCAAAAATATGTACATATCTTAACGTCCCTGCCTCATCTCTCAGCCAGAACGATCTGTAGAAGAGATGAAGACGAAGGAAGGAGGAAGGGATAACAGATCTATGCATACACTAGCATGTGAAAACGAACCCGCAGTATTTAAATACGTGAGGATATATTCACACAAACGTAATTATTTTGTGTCAGGTAGTGTGTGTGTACTGCCTAAGCAGATGCAAATTTACATCATTTACCCACAGTTCTTAGCTACATAATACAAATACACACATACAAACATGTATGTATGCACACCAATGCAAAGAAGGGATGGAGCTAAGTAGTTTAACCTCTCATATATTTACATTTACTAAACCACGGAAAAGTAAGCCTACATAGTAGCTTCATCAAAAACAGATGATGACAAGTTAAAAAGGTGAATTAAGAAAAACATTACCAGTCAAAGAGAGCTAAAAGAATATTTTTTCATGCATGCATATATGCACGTACATATTTACTCCTTTATACAATAACTTAGAACTAACTACTAGGAGATCAAGGCCACTTTATTTCCTCCTTCTATTTCAGCTCTACCCTCTCTGTCAAAAAAGTCAACAGATAATGTAAAATATAAAGGGTAAAAAATAAACACAAAACGAAAGATACACATCCACAATGTCTGTACACACAGAGGAAATACTTAATATGGACAAAACATATGGTCGCGGTATGATCACGAAACCACTTGAAAGCTTTTTCCTTCAATTTTTTTAAAACCGTTTTTCGTAACAGAAATGACTCAACATTAAGTGCTTGCGCTCAAGCGTATAGAGAAAATTCTCTAAAAAATCATCGTTTTACCTCCCAATCCAAGTATAATTCAATCATTTTTTTCACATACAAGTAAGTCTGTGTGTACATTTCCATAATTTTGGAGTCAAATTCCATATATCCCCAAGCCTTTGTGAGTACATGTACATGTCAGGGAGAGGAAAAATTATTGCATAGAAAATAAATAATATTACTCCCAGAAGAGGAGCCTTCTCAGAGAGCGACCGAGCTAACTTTTGCAAATTTACTTATATATTATTGCCGAAATGCAGGAAGGGATATTCATCCATGTCCTACACACCATTGAAAAAAATATTAAAAAATCATTACTTTTTTTAATACCCACAATTTCTTGGTCCTATAGCCTGCGTATCAGTCCAAAAAAATAAATACTTAAGGAAGCCAAATTTATCTTCAACGCCCCTTTCGAAATCATCCGCATCTCACAAAAAAACTATGCACAGTAGTGTCTACTCATAAAACTTCCACAGCCACACTATACTATATACAAAATACATCAACTAAAATATGGAGCTGACGTCGTTTCATTTTGAAAAGAGTGAAAGCCCAGCTTACCAGCACCAAGCTACACATCAGACTTTTAATTTCTGTGACTATTTGCGTATTCAAAAGGCATATTATCATAAGGAGCATATATTCGTCGGCTAAAGTACAAAAGGGGCCATAATTTTAGAAGCATTGTGCAAGAAGGGGCTATATGCAGCGACAGTTTAATTTTTAAAGGAGCCAAGTCTGTGCATGTACGTACAGAAGCGTAGCCATGCGAGCAGCTGCGGGAATGCGTATAGCCCCTTTTTGCTCTAGATCAGAGAGTTCTATCTCGTATTAAGGATTTCTGCGTATGGCCCTTTTTGCACTTAAGCCGACGAATATAACGTATGTATATGCAAATCCTAACAAAATGCACACTCCACTCACCCCTGTACTTTTTACACGTCAAGGAACTCGAAAAAACATAACAATAGACAAGCCATTTAGCTAATCACCTAAAACAGAGTCTGATCATTGGACCAATTTAGTCATCAAAGGTATACGTAGGTATTCTACGTTATGTACACGTAGAAAGATACGTATACAGTAAAAACTAAGAGACGGCCTACGCTTAAGACGGTTTTTCTTTATAACGGTCGAATTTGAAAGTCCCGGTAAAACTTCATATGTTTAACATTCAGGAGACCCCCTTTAAACCGACCTTTAAAAAGCTCCTGCCAAACAAAACCATGAATAGGAAAGGTAAAGTATGCACAGCGGGCAAGTTATCGAAGGAACGGATCACTCTATTACTTTGTTGCAATGCCGACGGTTCGGAAAAGCTAAAGCCATTAGTCGTTGGTAAGGCCGAAAATCCTAGATGTTTTAATGTTTTAATGGGAAGCAGTGACAATAAAGTTTATATATATACATTAACAAGAAAGCTCTCCCGGTTGATTACTTCAGTAACAGCAATTCATGGATGACGAAATTGGTGAGTCTTTTAATTTTACTTCAAAGCTACTAGAAATCATAGCCATTTGTTATCTTTGCCTGATGATTATTCTTGAAAATTAATTATGTATGCGTATGAAAATAATAGAAGCCTGGCTTAAGAAAATCAATTTATGTATGCGTTTCAAGAGAAGGAAAATTATCTTGCTTCTGGACAACTGCAGCCCTCACAAGGTTGAAGCTCGACTTTCAAATATAAAATTGGTATTTCTTCCCCCAAATGTCACCGCCAAACTTCAACCCCTGGATCAGGGAATAATTAATGAATGCAAGACCTACTACCGCAAAGAAATAATCCGATTGTACATTCAACAAATAGAGAAGCAAGAGTCTCCGAAGATAGATTTGCTTGAGGTTATCATGAAGACTGGGATAGCCTGGGGACAAGTAAAGTCACGCCATATTTTGAACTGCTTCAGGCATGCAGGAATAATTCCTGGAGATGAAGTTACACCTGAAGTAATGGAAGATGTTGAAGATGCTGTGGAAGAAGTTTTCCCTCCAGATATTTTTGACACAAGCATGGAGGAATACTTTAGTATAGACAGTCAGGTAATTTTAAATTAAATTCTAGTTAATAAAGAATTCTAGAAATAATAAAGTTTTTATGTATTTCTAAGCATCTCCAGAACAGTAATGAATAATCTTAATTTCCAATTAGCAACGTATTCGGTCCCAAATGCTTCCCAAATTGTTCATGAATTTTTGAATTCCGAAAATGCTGTAGAGGACATTGAATCGGATGGCGAAGAAGATCCAATCATTGAAAGATCTGTTGTGACTATAGCTACCGTCCAAAACCATTTAGAGGATGTGATATTGTGGCTTATGAAGCAAGAGAATCCTGCCGAAGACGACTTTCAAACAGTGTTAAAATTGAAAAATGTAGTGGAACGCGCTAGGCAGAGGAAAATGAAGCAGCTCTCACAGACAATCCCATACACTACTACACTACTAGTTCTAACCACATCAGATGTGTTCAAGTCTTAGTAATTACAGAAGAATGCCAGCTAAAAAATTTAGTTCCTAAAGATATCCAGACCATATATGTAAGTGGCATAATAATACAACTTTTTACAATTCACAATTAGCTCTCCCAACTACATAGGAATTTTCAATTCTAACAAGCCTTTCAAATTGAAACCAGCAGCAGCACTCAGCAGAAGCAGAAACAACAAGTTTAATCAAAGCCTGAGTAAAATATTCTCACCTCTCTTACATTAAAACTATCCTCACTACACAAAATCCTTATTGTACAGCAGTATAGGAAAAGTACCACTGATACAACTATTAGGCTATCAATAAGAACAAGAACTAACAAAACATATATATATGTACATTAACCAAAAGGTAGACCCTTATAGCCAGTAGGGTCTACCAGTTGGGTTTAGCAGTACACGTCCGGTTTTCTTACGATAGTAAATAAATGGGTAAATACAGTAATCATGGCCTCATCAACCTTGCGTTACATTCTCCCTTCCTCCCCAAAAAGCTAAGAATATACAATTCCCTATGGGAGAGACCATACTGTGCGTATTGATTTATTGATTCATCTCAAATGCCTTTGCACTCACACATTAAATTATTATGCTTACGTAAGAGACCAGGGAAAATTGAGCGGCACGGAAACTTATTGTTAATATACTCCTATGGGTCTACGTACTGTACTGTACGTCGTACGTAGTACCGATCACGAGCACCATTTAGGTTCATAGGATTTTATAACAGAAAATGATTGATAGGGTTCCAGTAGTAGTAGTATAGTAGTTATAGTGCAACTCAACGGATGGCTACTCCAAGGATTTCGAACTTCAAAAGATTGCAAATACATGTGAGTTCCTTCTTTTCTTGAGGATACCGCTGACCTCTCCACAGTTCGAAACCATATGAGCCTAACTATTTATATACAATGCGAATTATACACAAATAGACAGTGATCGTAAATTTAACTCTGTATTTCCCTAGCCTTATATTTACACATAGTCAAGTGCAATAAGTGCATTTAAAACAAGACTTTGGTTTAAAACGCCTTATTCTGTTAGCTTGTACATACAATTCTCCTTTCTACCAAACTGACGTATCGCCATACGTCTATATGTATATCTGAATTATTAACCTAAACTGCTTTTATGTACACTCAATAACGTCAGGGTACATGTAAAAACCAATGTAAAATGCGAATATACCAAAAACGTACACAGATTTGACCCTAGTACCAAGTACCAACCACAGCACTTACCATGAAGAAAAGCATATATGCTAAATACAATACGAGCATACATATGCATATGCAATAACTAGGACTACATATCACTATCACCAGTTGCAGCACTACTATCCCCACAAGTATTTACACATAAAGTGCACCCAGACAGATAAATAAATATTTCAAGAGCCCAATACATCGCTAGAGTCATTTGAGCAGAATACAAAACACACATAGGTGAACCATTAAAAACCCTGTGTTTTCTACAATAGTCAAACACTTTTAATCCTTGAACTTACAAAGGACTAAGGAGAGAGAAACTATAAGGAAATATTTTGTTTGCCAATAAGTCTCCGGAGTTAATATTTTTATGAGAATCGTTACAACAACGAGTATATACTCACTCCTTTTTGACTCCCTATGTGCAGAGGCAATAATTATTATTATTACGCTCTTAAAGCACGGTTGAGAGTTTCCCTTATTCCAAAGCATTGCTATACATACAGGCTCATGCATACTTATACACAATATGCATGCAGTTACCACAGCCCATAATTCGAACAAATTACATTTTTATAGGCCAATAATATATACTGAAGTCACCAGTCTGTGTTAACCTGCAGTCAGTGTTTTAGAACACAGCTGGTTTAGAGTAAAAGCTAGGGAAAGGCTACATAGCAAAGCAAAGGTATCATACCACAGATTTTTACACACAAGCTGAAAATTGAGACAGCATATAGTTCGCAAATATTTATGTGGTAAGTTGCATGTGTATGTATATATGTGTTCTATAATTTTATATGAAAAATCTAAACGAAAGAAGTGGAAAATTCAGTTGAGGATCAGGTATCAGGTGTTGAGAAGAGTAACACAAACTTGAAGGATTCTTCTCTGCCGAAACGATAGTATCATTGAGAAGGTCAGCCTCTCTTTCTATGTTACTAACACTGTATGTTAGTAACACAATTATTATTATTGCATTCTTTTCAATGATAACCACCACTACAATATAACAAGAAACACTGGGTTGAAGAAAAATAATTAATAAAACTTTTTTTCCTCTCTGCTGTAAAATTCAATAATAATTAATTACATTGTCATGGAAGGGAGGTAAGTTTATACCTGTTAGCATTACACAGAAGGTAACTTCAACTCATCAACTCCACTCACTCTCCTATCCCTGTCTCTCTCTCAACATGTCAACGTAACTTGATGCTGAAGCTTTTTTTATGGAATAAGGCTAACCGATTATTGCTGCATTTCCACTGGCATCACAAATAATGACTCAAGACATCTCACTGTGCTAGATATGTACACACCATTAAGCTACAGGCACTGGTCAATCCCGAGAGATCCATGTAAGGGATAAGGTGTTGTACAGATTTAGTAACCGTGTCTAGTATAAAGTTAATCAAGGGTTGACAACCTTAATAACTCCTGCCCAAAAACTTTTGACGAAAAAATAATTATTATTTTGTCAAAGTATAGATAAATACCACATATGATCAAACTGGTTTACTCCCATCATTCACACACACAGAAATCATCAGCCACTAAATAGCCTCACAACCACTAAGAAATTTGCCGTTCAACCCAACCCTATCATGTATTAAATATGCATTCAAAATTTTTCCTCAAAGGAATTATAAAATAAAGTTCAACAAGCAAAGCGGTAATTCATAACTGCTCATATTTAATAAATCCAATGAATTAGCTTTAAGCCAGGACATTAACTTTGACTCCCTTGCTCGTTAGAACAAAGGACACGGCTTTAATCCCATAAATAATGTATTGCTCCATCTTTTCACAGAGGGAAATTTAAACAGGGATTAGAGGAAGGCAACAACAGTTTCTCACGATAATTCCAAAGAAATAATTGCAAAAAAGATAACAGAATAGGACCGAGAAGAAGCTCCAAGAGCGAACAAGACGGGGTTTCACTTGACTCTAATCTAAACAAAAAAGCTACTTCTTCTAAAGTATGTTCAAGTATAAGTACTACAAGTACTGAATACTGCAATAGATCGGATATATAACCTTCTGGGAGTGAATCTTTACAATACTGAGAGACATAAAATAGACATAGGACATATCTGTTCACTTCTTTTAGCACCCTACTACAAGCTTCGTTGCATTTTCCACGGACAAAAGAGTTTGGAAATGCTGGCAGTACACTTACGTAACATGAGATACTATAAAGTGTAATAAACTTGATCAAATTCCCTTGGAGACAAGCAGGGTTGGTATTTCTCGTTAATCGTACACGAGACAATTTTGACCCCCCTTCTCGTAAACAGCGAGAATTGAGATA
>JAQFXU010002220.1:0-22152 GCA_034693705.1 Spatulosminthurus flaviceps
CACACCTCGACCAGACCCATAACTGATTAAGTTTTTACAATAAGTAAATCTTGGAGGAACCATTCTCGATATAAGGCCATACTTAAATATGTATATATGATGGTTAAGTTAAAGGACGTGCACATAAAGTGAGTGCAGAGCGAAAAAGAACTTCATGTGCACTACAGTACTCTTTTCCCTTGTGGTAAAAAAAGACATGATTCCTTCTTCCTTTCCTATTCCCGCAGTCAAGTATCTATCCAGGACTCACGTACTCTGGGCAACATTTACACGCTCATATCTGCTCAATATCCTAAAGACTTTCATACACATGTACAAACTTTACAGAGTAAGTAAGTAAGTAATTACACGCAAATTCCTTTCTTCATACAATACTTGCCGAAATTCCAAGTACAGTCTCTCCTACTACTGCAGCTTTATATACATACGACCAATGAAATTAATTAATCTACAAGCTATATATGGGGAAAAAAATCAATCGCTTCTACACACACACTCCCATCTATAATAATAAACTATACATATAATAAAAAGAGCTGACCGATCATCCTCCCTAAATACTCCAATGACTGGTGCTTTACTAGACAATGACCAATTACTGTATTTTATTGAAAGCCCTTTACTAATGGAACAAGTGTGATTCAGGGAATTTCAACAAACACACACACACACACACAACTCTAATCAAAATAATAATAATAATTGGCATTGTTTTTTCCTTTAGGTGTTGACTCTTGTCAAAACTTGTGAGCCAACGCTGGAAGTGAGAGAATGCCGAGCCCCAAAGGACTGGTCAATTTTGGCTTTACAGAACAGTCGAACCGGAAAAGCCCATTATCTAGTTATATGCCGTTGTCCCGCCCCTGGTTATTTAGGTAACTGTCATTTAATACATAATGTACAGAATTCACGTGCATATCAAATACCTTGAATTCTTTTACTGTTTAAATAGTACACCAAAATTAAACAATCAATCAGCAAACAAGCATTACTAAAAATTCTAATAATTATTAATTCCACATTATTACTTCCTAATAGAGGGACCCATTGCCCATAGTCAACCAGCCTACGCTCGTGTTCCTGGGATCAGAGTCTATGGCATGACCTGCGTCAGGTCATCCACACGAAGCGGCAGATTTATGAATGCGAATTCTGCAACTACTCAGGATGAGAAGCAGGACTCCCGTAAGAATTTCCAAATATTTTCAAAATCATTAGTTCCGGAAAGTCTGGAATTTTGAAATATCAATCAATTCCTCTAACCCGCCTTCCGTTATCCTTCTATCAATTACTATGCGGGGGAGGTAAACCCAAGCAATTGATCTCCTGCTATTTCTCTTTCTTCAACTTTTACCGTAACAAGCGTGTACGCAGTGAAAAACAATTTCTAGGACTCAAATCTTCCCTCAACATTCTTTACAAGTTAAACAAACGCACAGTCAAAATGATACAAACGTTAATAATAATTCATTTCTTAATGGGAACCTTATTACTTTTAAAAATTATGCGCAAAATTATATTTTGACAAAATTCATAGTTCTCACAATCAGCCGGTTTCTTAGTATTGTGTACATTCCTAGAAATAATACGTCCCACATCCCATATGAAAAGTTTATATTAATGAAAAAAATGTGTATATATAAATGTATGTATAATGATTTGAGTGCCTAAATGAATTTTCCATGGACAATGATCTCCACAGGTGGGTCTAATCCCAGCTTCCCATGGCATCGGCTGAAGGAACTACTTCACTCAACCGGACTCATTTCATGAGTGTGTCACAGTCACAGAGCATTCACCATACAAAAAATCCTAAATTGCTATATATATACATACTAAACATATACTGATGATGATGTGCAGAGACGAACAAAAACCAACGGTCTCACTCTCTTGGGTAATCTTGTATCTGTCCACACCCCTTTCTCATCCACACCTCACAGGATTATAACCAAAAAACCATGTATTATGCAGGAAGATATGCACCCCAAGTATTATTATATACGTAGATGTACATACATGTACATGTTATATAGATGTAGCTTTATTATGTTAAATGTAAGCAGTGTGAATCGTTAACCCGGCTGAATTTTTTTAAACTTAGAACGCGAAAATATTCTCAACGCCTACAATATAATAGGCATACTTAATTAATATATATTTTTTCCCTTTTAAGAGGTAGTTAAGCATGATATTAGATAACGATAGTAAAAATACTCCTGAAGGTATTTATCTAAAGGTATTTATAATGAAGATGTAACCATAAGCAAGAAGAATATCAGATAATAAGTCGTTACCTTAATGCAAAGGTTTTTTTTCAATCAAAAATTTTACCAAAATTTTTAAATCAACGCCTTGTGTAACCAAAAACAGATTCAAAAATCAAATAATCACACCTTCACTGAAAAAGGTAATCGAATTTAATTAAAGGCAAGGCGGAGTCATTCACAAATGAAATGTCACCTGGTTACCCTCACACAAACGAAAATACTACTGCAATTTCATGCTTACATGCCTTTCTACAACTCATTTCCTGCATCTGCATTGTTACGTTAATTTTTGTTGTTGTTGATGATTTTATTTTTTTGTACTCATATAGAAGATATATAAAACCATTTAAAGAAGTACTACAAGTCTGACTCTCTTCCAATTCATCCAAACAATATTTCAAGGCAATTAAGTTTTAGGAAAACATTTCTTGTTTTAAAAAAAATCATATTATTATTATTCCTATGTATACCATTATACCGTTGAATGGAAAGGTCAAAGTTATTTAGATTGGTTTCTAACCATATCGTTAGTGAAGGTCTGAAGAAGTAAAAGTACCATTTAAATAAGCCAAGTATTAAAAAATTTATATGTAGCTCTATTTACATGTAACTCTAATACATAATAGTTTTATCATTTATATCGAAATGTACAAGGACTCCGATTCTGTGTTACACTATATATATATTCAGAATATGCAACTCCTCCAGTTTGTGTGTAGTGCAGCCATGATTACCTTAATGCACTGAGTATACACATAATAATGATAATACACATTCGTAATAGGAATTTTGTATAGTTATAATAATAATAATAAAATAATCATTGTTGTTGTTGTAATATGAGATGAAAAATGCGAATGGACCTTTGTGTGGGTACCCTGCTAAAACGGATTTAGTGAGGTACCGGGCATAGCCCCTCCTTTACCCTAACTAAATGTTCAAAAATATTAAAAAATGCGTGCACATTATATATAAGTACAGTTAAAACCAAGTATTGCTGTAGAAGACAATAAAATGTATGATGATGATGGTATGAATGTTGAAGATATACGTACAATTTTCAGCAAAATTTTGTATGTGTGCTGGTAATATACATTACAATATGTATTGGAGTAAGTTTATAATTATTTCCTGGTGTATTTTGATCTGGATGTCTCGCTACTATATGTATTTAGCATAGTATATACATTTCTAATGGGTTGTTGTTGAAAACCTAAACTGTTCGTTGCCACTAAAACATTGTTAGCATGGTTGATAAAGTCTGTAGTATAACCATGCTGTAGCTTTTTTTTAGCTTTGAGAAACATGTTAAAGATGAGATGACGATTAACTCTCTTTCTACAAGCTATAATAAAATAAATGGGGTTCGTAGCTATAAAAGTAGTAATAATTATTGGATGTATTTTTTAAGTATTATTAATTACCAGGATGAATGTGATGTTGGCATGCTAGAAGACAGCCAGTAAGTTGCTGGATTCATTGTTGTACCTTTAACATGCTACTAAATACTTAATGTATAAGATATTTAAGCAGTAGCAGTATCAAGCAGGATTTGATCTTGTGTACAGGAAACGGGCGTAATTATTGGTAAGGTGTGATTGTGGAAATGTAAAAAGAAGAGATATTCCTAACTCCTAACGTATTTAGTATTTGGTGTGAACATTATAGCACTAATATAAAAAACATTTTTAAAAATACACGTTGCATAAAAATAGAATTTAATTATTACGAAATGTTCCAAGAAAATGTTGTACATATTGATTTTGTTATATTTTGATCCAAAGGATTATTTGTTGCTGTTGTTGAAATAAAAATACAAATGAGGAAAATACTTCCATATGTTTTGGTATAAAGTGTAAATAAATTTCACTTTTTTAAGCATACTCTAATTTGCCAATGGTAATAAATGAGTTTCACAAGGAAAAAGGTTGGAAGCCACGTCTTGGAAAGGAGATTTTATTATTAGGAAGGACAGGATACAGAATGTGAACAATCATTGTTATTATTATTGTGGCCTGGGTTACATTGCAAAAATAATTCAGGCTGGCAACCTACTGTGGATAAAAAGTATGTATTTTTTGTAGTGCGTGAATAGGGCGCCTTTCCTGGGCTATGGTAAAAGGAGTGAGGAACCAGAAGTGACCTAACAATATTCAGGAGACACGGAGTAATAAAAGCAGAAAAGCATGGGAAGATCAAATTCTATAGGCTTACCTAGGACTTCCCCGTTGACTTGTATACTGCAGGAGTACATTGCAACCATTAGACGTTGGGGTTGTGCTTGGAAGGCTTTCCTGCAAGCATCTCGAACTGCAGACATTATTTGACCGGAGAAAGGTCCGTAAGGCTGGCTAAGATTTGCATTGATACTACCCTCACAATCAGGATTTTCTTCCACTGCCTCAATAGTCCAGTCTTCAACAATAAATGCAACACCCATCATGGGTTCTTCGCACAATGGTCCAGCCAAAGTTGCAAGTTGAAATCCATTTACGAAATTACTATCATATGCATACAGAGGGTTCACATCTTGCTCCATGCTAGCACCAAACCCACTTTCCATCATTTCTTTTGGCCACAAACATCCTCTTTGGTGATTCGCAATTTCATTGATTAGAACATTTGGTCCACACTTCTTTGGTCCGAGAGACCAAATTCGGTCAGCGATTGCGGGTTCCCAACCAGCTTGTTTAAATTCATTTCGTAATTTCTTTTGGAACTCTTTTAACCTGTGGATTGTCTCTTCTGGTAGAAATTCTATGGAAGCTCGTCCGGTGGATAGGTTACTATTATCTTTTAAAATACGTATAATATCCACTGATTCGTCCAGGAGTTTGGTGACTTCTGGTGGGAGAGGCGCAGCTCGAATTTTCATAGTAGATTTCTTGTTAGCAGTAGTCTGAGTAATTATTCCATCAGAAGTATCTCTACTTGGTTCGCTACTACCCTTGGAGGTCGTCTGACTAGGTTTACTCCCTGACGAGTGTTCTATTACTTCGTTGACCATGTCTATTTTTGGTGGTTCAATAATGGTTTCACGAAAGGGTACAATTGGCTTCGATGCTGTAACTTCAATTTTTGCAAATCTATAAAATACATGAAAAGTTTAAAATATAAGCCTGTTCCAAGCATCAGTTAGTCCCACAGTCCCACCGAATAAGATATTTCGATTGACGCTTAGCTACAACAAACTACCACTGCATACCTTTCTTTTAAATCATCCAAACATCTCTGCAAATGAACTTCCCCTGCAGTAACTAGGACATGCTCGCCTGTATCTTGAATGAAGATTTGAACACACGGATCAGCTTGATTTAACAATTTCAGACCTTGAACCAACCTGTTCATATCGGATGTGTGTGCTGGTTCTAAAGCTACTCGAAGAATCGGGACGGCAATTAAATTAAGGTCTGTAAAAGTAGGACATGCAAGCGTTGAAGATACGGTTGCAGTTTTTAATACATGATCTTCTAAACCACCAATTCCTGCAACAAAATACGGTCTTGTAAATTAATATATATTCACGGGAAAATATTAAACAGGGTTAAATTGGACATATTTTTAACAGTCCAACCTAAAATATTTCCTGCAGGAACTTCTTCTAGTGCTTCTAATTCTCGGCCCATTAGAAGA
The DNA here is from genome assembly GCA_034693705.1 of Spatulosminthurus flaviceps. Taxonomy (NCBI): domain Eukaryota; kingdom Metazoa; phylum Arthropoda; class Collembola; order Symphypleona; family Sminthuridae; genus Spatulosminthurus; species Spatulosminthurus flaviceps. Next base: position 5,904 of record JAQFXU010002220.1, read on the forward strand.
TAAAGCTGCTTTATATCAGCTATCGTCACATAATGCCCGGGTTTCAGATCTTTAAGCGTTGTAGCTGGATCAATTGTTTCACCTTCATTCTAAAACAACAAATAGTCAATGAATAACCCAGCTTTCACTTACATTTTTGTAATAAAGAAATTGCTGCACTCATTTTACCAATTCTAGAGATGTTGTTGGATCGTAACGAGGTCCAAGTATGTACAACTTTGAGTTCCTTTTTAAAGTGCCACTGTAAACCCTTGCAAATGCTACAAAAGCATCAGAATCATCCTGTTCTGGCTCTTTTTGTTCCTCAGCTTCAGTGTTAGGTACATTTGATTCACCACTTTTATTTTCTTCCTCTGCTTGCTTTTGCGCCAATTTTTCAGTCAGTCGCAGCCTTGCTTGTTCCCTTCTAGCTAATATTTCTTCAGATGTCAACGCCTTTGGTCGGTTTTCCGGAAGAAAATTTCTCTCGACCGCAAACATTTTCGAAATGAAGACAATAACCGGAGCATCATCTGAAGAATCGCAAGCTAAAAAGGCTTTCTTCAAATTTTGGGTCTCTGGAGGCAACAACGCAAAGGATTTTGTTTGCGAGAACATTAGACGTTCTACTCTTGACTCAGACAACTCCAAAGGACTGGGCAACTTTTGGCATACCATGTCTACGTGCATACACGAGATAAATAAATCTTTATAAAATTGACCTGTGTCAACAGCGTAGTACCTAAGGCGTAAGGGAGTATATGGATATTTGTCAAATACCTAGTACGGACGTTGACAGCGGCAACCACGTACTCATGATACTTTGCAAAATGAGTTTAAAATCGTTCTGCTTCAAGCTTCTTGGTGGAATATTAAGACCAAGATTTGTAACCATCTTTTCTATCGTTGGTCGATCCTAAGAATCATATATGAAATGAATATTCAATATCCATTAGAATGCAAAAAAGAGACAAGCATTTAAAAAACACAAATCTGATCAACTAAATTCTAAATAATTACCTTACGCACAGCCACTGCATCATATAATGCCCACAAGTTTTCCAAGATAAGTTGAACAAATAAGGGTTTCTTTGCTTTTTCTTGTGCTCTTTTCATTATTCGTTTTTGTTTTGAATTCAAAAAGTAATCACCCCAAAGTGTCTTATTCAAAACTGCCTCCTTCACACCTAATTTTTCCGCATAAATTTTCGCAAAAACCTCACATCTGCAATATTGCCAAAAACATCCTCAGCATCAATTCACTATTCCTTCATCTTCACAAACTCGAAATCTAATGTAGGCTGCAGTAAATGAATCATAAGCAGTACATTATGGAAATACAGAATGGAAATACTAAATGTTTAGCAAAAAGAGCCAGAATATTCTTTAGCTGAATACCTGAACCCCCACCCATCCGATGCACTTGCAAATACAACATTTCCCTGATCTGGCGAAAAGTAAAAGTTTGAATCGTCGATATCATCCAGCCCGGTACTCCAGTCATAGTATTCCTGTTCATTAGAATTCTTCGAATTACTGCCGTCCTTTGCCACTTGCGAGGACTTGTCTGCTGAATATTCCTTCTCCATTACGTCAGATGTGAGTAATTCGGCCATAACCACGTTGACCTGCAAGAAATCGTATGATTCACTGATACTACTAATAATAAGATACGTTCATGGAAAAACCACGACAAGAAAAACCTCTGACCTACCTTTTCCAACACCTGAGTAAGATGAACGTAAGCATCTAACGGTGTCAGCTTGACTTCCAGGATCAAACGGTCAATCTTATTCAGAACTAAGACGGGTTTAATATTTTCCTGCCAAGCATGTCTTAACGCAACCTAAAATTGCAATTACCAAATGAATATCATCACGGCCACTAAAATCTTCAAAATATGAAGTTAAACAATTACAAAATACTTACTATCGTTTGTGCACAAACACCTTCCACCACATCAACCAGTATTAAAGCCCCATCGCACAATCTCACAGCTGTTGAGACCTCACTCGAGAAATCCACATGCCCCGGCGAGTCAATCAAATTCACCAAATACTCGTCCGAGCCTACAGTATGGTGCAAAGAAATCGAGCTGCTCTTCATAGTTATCCCCCTTTCTTGCTCATCTTTTCGGCTATCCAAATACCTGCAAGTTCATAAATAAATTATTCTCAATCCAATTATTCTCAATATAGTAAAGGATATTAACAATAATTTTAATGATTATTGTTTCATCAGTTTCAAAGTATCAAAATAGTCCAAACTAATAAAACTTACCTCAACTTCCCCGCCAGCCTCTGCGAAATAATTCCATTGCTAGCTACCAATGAATCCGCCAAAGTTGTTTTTCCATGGTCAACATGGGCCATTATACAAATATTTCGTACATTACGAGGATTTTTTTGCAAATCCGCCAACTTCTCCAAATTTACCAGACGCATTTTTTGTTTCCTTTATTGACTTTTAACACTTTTTAGAACAAAAATTTTACAAAAATTGACACAATTCGTTGTCACTCCTGCAAGCCGACCACGACACACTTATAAAAATATGTAAATAACAGAGTAAATAATTTTTGTCCAAATTCTCTCGTTGCTTTCCTACAACTAAAATAATTTTAGAAACACTTGTCACTCCTAACCTCAACTAAATACGTTACAGCAGCACTTTCATCTTTTGATCTTGTTATTTCGTATCACATTTAGAGATGAACGTAAAATACGTTCGTAACTATCAGTTAATTAACAACGTTCAGAAGTTGCCACCAATAAGAATATACTGTCAAGGTGAGAAACACGTTTTTACTGCCCACTACAAAAATTATGAAGAATCCAAATTCCAAATCCAAGACCAAGAGACAGATTCACTTCCGAAATAAGAAATTCAAATAAATTTTCTAGACAATTCAAAAGACACGTTTTATGTTTTTTCGGTTTTTGCAACTTCACTTCACAAATGTGATCCCTAAAAGCACATTGCTCTTGTTTTATTATGTACTTGCATGGATTTCAATTGCTTGAAGGAAAATCGTTTGATGCTTTTAAATTTCGCGGGTTTTTATTTAACCATCGTTTGTTCGTGTTAAATGCATACGAGTGTGTAGCAAAGCTCAATGCTTAATCATTTCCCGCCGTCACATTATAGGTGAAAACACTGGAGCCTTGTCTTAAAAATGAAGTCTTGGTGTCGGCAGTTGCATTTTGCATTAATTTTGTGATAAATTTACTTTATTGTCAAACTTAAATGAAATCATAAGCAACGGGGTGTAAATAATTTGACATACTTTAGTTGCAGAAGATTTTGAACAGGTAAGCTAGATTAAGGTAGTTTTGAAGAAGTAAACTATCGGCATTATAGGATAAATGTAATTTGAGATAAGAATTGAAACATTGAAAGTGATAACTAGGAGTAAGGAAGGAGGTCAAATGTTTAATATTTTTTTTAGGTATTGACATTTGAATTGTAAATTGTAAGCTTATGTGAGCTTATGTTAAGTACATAGATAGTTGAATTATTCGAATGGCTTGTAACCTATTTTACCAGTTCTTCCATTGCTTTGTTGAAGGTCCAGAAATGAAGAGCGACTCGAAAGTAAATGGGGCTGACCCATTCTCGCTGATGTCGGAGGTGGGGAAAGTTCAATTGTCTGCTGATAAATACGATAGATTGAGTAATGCTGGTGAATTCAAAATCAGCGTAAATTTTGCGGGAGTACAAGAACGACAATTTGCTAGGCAATATGCTCATTCCTACAATGTGAGACTAGCTTCGATGAGACCAAGGTTGGAGGAGAAAGTGAAAGAAGAGTGGGAGCCTGAGAAAATAGCTTTGAAGAAAATAGCGGATCTTTGCGAGGCTACCAAGATTGAGAAAAAATTCAGCCCGGTGAAAGGACAGAAGGGAAGGCGAATCAATCATGAGCAACGTGTTGCGTTTCATGAGGATATTATTGTTGGTAATAATTGTTTGGTGTTAGTGAATGAGTTGTGGTGATATTTGATTTTTGAGGAAAATATTTAGTTGATATATGATTATTGAATGAATTTTTCAGCTATCATTGGGACGCTTTTTAAGCAACAGCCAGAGAAGCCGTCGATTTTGCAGGAACTGGGTGAGGAAAACCCGATGGTACCTGTTTTGCCCAAGGAGAAGTATATTAGTGAACAAGACTACATTCTGATGGAGGATGAAACTACTAGGGTCAGACTGGTTCCTACTGAGGGTTGTGGGATTAAAACTGATGAAATCGTGAATGGGTTGGTATGCGCTGTTAAAGGGAAACCTACAATTGATGGGAAGTTTGAGGTGATTGATGTTATATGGGCTACTCCGAAACCTGCACCTCCATTGAAGCTAAAGCTTCCCACGGAAATTGAAATGGTATGAATTTTAATTTATTTTATTCCTGGAATGAATTGTGTGAGGGAGCTTCGGTGTTTTTTCTAAGAGTATTTTTATATAGGTATTTGTTTCTGGATTGATGCTCGGATCACCTGGTTCTGATGAATCGGTTTTTACCGATCTACTTTTTCAGTACTTGGAAGGCCTTGCAGGATCGTTGAAGGAGCAAACTTGTGATATAGCTCACCAAACTCGAGTCTTCTTTTTGGGAAACTCTCTTTGGCGTCGTTCGAATCTACTATCCGAAAGTGTCACTGACGATTTGATCAGCAATGCCAAAACATTGGACACAATGCTTGATGATTTGTCGGTAAGATCAGCGATAATTCTAAATAATAAGAGATGATTAGAATGCGCGAATTGGCAGCATTTTTTACTTTACTGCTTTTAATCTTACACATTTCGGACCACTTTGGCCTTTGTCTTTTAGATTAATGGTTAAGATTGTTATGTTTTCGTTTGCTGAAAAGTCAATTTAGTCTGCATTGATAAAAACGTTCCTGGTTTTTGTACCATTCTATTGACTTCGGCCTTGTTGCGTGTTGCGTACGAGGGCTGGATTGAGCCCTGGTAATATGGACGGAGATTTAATAAATTGATATTTTAGAAAACCATGGAAGTGTTTTTAATGCCCGGAAAAAACGACCCTTGTGAAACAATGATGCCGCAGCCCGCCGTACATAAGTGTATCGTGCCTAAATCAAGCCGGAGGAAGACCTTCCATTCCTTGACGAATCCTACAAGGCTTAATGTTTTGTACCCAGGAGGGCAGAAACTGGACATGATTTTAAATTCGGGGGAAAATGTTAATGATGCCCTTCGAAATTCATCCCTAACTTGCCCCGTTGAAATGTCTCGAAAACTTTTGCTGTGGGGGCACTTATGTCCAACGTCTCCAGACACTCTTCCCCTTTATCCAGGATGTGGCGAAGATTTCTTTGTAATGAACGGAACTCTTCCACATATTTTTGCGGTAGGAAATCAAGCAAAATTTGATGTGATTGAGTGGAACTTAACGAAAATTGTGAGCGTTCCCGAATTTTCTAAAACCTTCTCAGCCGTTGTCCTTACCAAAGACTTAGAATTTATTGAATTGAACTTTCGAGCAGTGCTCTAGTACAGTATATACATACATTTTTCCTTTTACATCGTTTCCGTAAATTTTTCTCAATACTTGCAGTTTTATTTTAAATATAATGATCCACTCTTTAATTGCGAAAACCCTGTTTTCGACTTCATTCAGCAAAATTTATCCTTGTGATCACTCCATATATGTTTTCCTTTATTTATTTGCAAGTAAACACGAACTTGTTAGTTCGTCCTATTTACACAATCCCACGCGTATTATTACCTATTACTTTGGAAATAATTAGTGAACAAGTATCAATGTTACGCCAACTCCGATTTCATTATTTTATCCGCAGGCATACATTATGATTATATTGCGAATATTCTCCCTTTTTTGTGTTTTAGGATTAAACGGTCGTTACTCCAAATAAAAGTCTAAAAATTTGAAGAAGTGTTTAATTTGAATAAGCATTAACGTAAGCATGAGGTCATTAGATGTAACTCGGACTTCCGAATCGGAAGTGACTTCAAAACCAGATTTGTGTACGTTCTACGAAAAGCCATTTGTATGCAGATAACTCCAATTCGGTTCAGCGCGATTAAGATTAACTTACACGTAAAATGCTAAAACTAAGTTTAATCAACTACATAACTCTGGAATACATTAAAATCCTTATTTCATATTGTGTTCCAGTTGTAGATTGTCAGAATTTATAACACTTCGGAAGCTGATGCATACGAAAATTCATACCCACGCTGTATTGTGTGCCAAAAGCCAAATAGACATTTTGGATTTGCGTTTTTTATTATCGTCGTAATTATTTACATAGTTTTCACTAATTTATTTAATTATTGTTCCAACGGAATCCAAATTCGGATATAATATTAATGATTTTAAACATTTTGTGGAAATCTATGGCGCATTCTTTTGACCAACAAATTCTTGAAATTATTATTTTCGTTAAATTTCAAATGTTTTCAGGTATCTTCAAAACTACGTATGTATTTCCCGATTAAAAGTATGATGAAGTCTTGTAAAAGAACATGAATGTATCAGTCTTTTAGTTTATTGCAGCGTTGCTGTTCTCCACTAAAATGTTTCCAAGGATATATTTTGCGAAATAGCGGGAAATCCGTGTTTAAATCTGAAATTGGATGGTGTTGTTGAAATTTTTTCGTGATATTTCCCCTTCCACTTTCAACCTCTTGTGAGACCGCATTGAGGCCGAGGCGATTGAGTTTTGAGGTACCTATTTCATCATTTCAAGTAATTTCAACTGATTAGTCTTGAGTATAAACAAAATAATGGCTTGTAATTAGTTATGAATTTGGTGACTAATGTGAGTATAAAGTTAAAAAACCTGAGGTATAAAAACATGGAAGAGTAGAAATGATAATAATAAGGACTTGAGTTCCTATAATATTAACAATTTAAATCCCGAATTTGGATGTAATGTATAATTATTATGGTAATTGAATTTTTATTCCGCAGGCGGTTAGTGTTGTAATCCTAGAGGACGGAAGTTAAGCAGGTAACTGATTTTTTATCGGATTCATCGAGAAAATCAGGTGGATAGGTGGAAGAAGTTAAGATGTTTAGAATACTGGCTGTGAACGTGAGGTCATGTTCGGTACCGCTAGCCAAGCCACTGTCACCTAGAAGTTTTACAACCTATAGAAGTGTGGATTGGTTGAAGTCAAAGAATGTGAAGTCCAATCTTTTATGGAGTAGTCCAGTGATGAACGTCCAAAATATCTTATTTAAACGAAATATGTCTTTGAAAGCAGTACCAAAATTAAGCGCTACCCAGCGAAAAGATGGAGTACCGTCGAAATACGAAATGATTTACCGTTCGGACTTGATAACATACTTTCGCTTTGCGCAGTACATGTTAGTGATTGTAGTAGGTGGTATTGTTGCAAGATTAGGATTTGAATATGTGAATTGGCTCAGAAGTAATGCTCCTGATGGGGACAAGAGTTTAGGCGAAGCTGTAGCCATACATGAAGAAGATCTGGGTACTATATCCAAGATGCTTGCTGAAATGAAGACGCCGGTTGGTAATAACGAGGAGGGCAAAATTGAAATCAAACCAACATTGGATGATTTGACTGACGGAGACTCTGTAGCATTGTTGGTGTTTGTTGCACTGACAGTTTCATTGTATGCTTGTGTCAGCAAGCTATTAGCACGGATACCTGTAAGGATGTACGCATCTCCTTCGGTACGTTTTCCTATTATTGGTCGCTAATATTTGTACTTTTTTACTGTGTACTTATAAACTTCATTTCGTTTTCAGGGAAATATCATCAGTGTTCATATGAGTTCGGTCGTGCCGGGAAAGAAAAATTTGAGGGAATTCCAAGCCGGTACTTTAAGACGGGTTCCGTCTAAAGTTGAATATTTTAAGGATATCCATTTTCAAGATCCTAACGGCAAATACTATTTTCTGCTCGATGGATACTTCAAAACACCATCCGACTTGGATAATTTAATTGAAAAGTGAAAAGGGTAAAAGTGAATAATATGCTTAGCAAAGTAATAATGCAAAAGTATATCAATAAATTATGCTCTTATAGTTGTTTGAAATTTAAAGTAATACTTATCATATCATGTAAAAATGGTCTCATCATTATAATGCAGTATTAATTATGATTATTAAAACTGCAAAGAGTTCATTCAAAAGCTGTTGTGACGAATGACGGATTTGTTATTCATTGAATCAAGTTTCTTGTGGTTAAGGGGTATTTTATTCATTGACTTGTTTGCTAGGATTTCAAGTAGTTATTAACCTTGCAAGTTACAAACATGTTTTCGAAGTTAAATTATTTCTTCGTTTTGGATCCAGTATGTGTCGAACAGATTTGAATACAAGCAATAACCTTTATGGAACAGTAGCTAAACTATCCAACCATACCACTGACGCTGCCGGAAATCTGATCAAGGATACCTACTACGGCATCTTTAACGCCATTTGCAATCTGCTGACCACTTTGTATCAGGTTGTTGAACATACCTGCAAGGCTGCTTAAGTCAGGCATGCCAAATCCACCTGATGCTTCTTCAATCTGAGCTGTTGCTGGGTTCCCACTGGCTGCATTCTGAATTGTTTCTACACCTTCGGCCACATCCGGATTGTCAATACCAGCTTTCTGCAGTGGGTCAACATTTTTTGGCATCTCTGGAACTTCAATGCCAGCTTTCTGTAGTGGATCTACAACTTTTGGCATCTCTGGAGCTTCAATACCAGTTTTCTGTAGTGAATTTACAACTTTTGGCATCTCTGGAGCATCGATACCAGCTTTCTGTAGTGGATCTACAACCTTTGGCATCTCTGGAGCATCTAAACCAGCGTTCTGGACAGCATCTGCACCCTTAGTCATATCAGGAGCTTCAATACCAGCGTTCTTGATATTATCTGCACTCTTAGTTAAATCAGGTGCTTCAATAGCAGGCGTTTGATTGGGTGATATTGGTAACTTTGAAGCAGCATCAGTAATGGTGTTAGCTGCAGTTGCAACTTCTATACCTCCAGGTGAGGACGGTATACCCGAGGGATCTGGTGCCTGAACGGATGTCTCTATTTTTTCTTGATTTGGTTGATCAACGCTTGCCTCAGCTGGAATACCAGTTGTTGTAGCGGCGACATCTGGATTTGAAGCTCCTTCTGGCTCCCCATCTGGGTTAGAAACAACTCCATCTTCAGCGTTTCTTTTTATCCGATTACTCCCTACCTCCGCCGATTCTAGTTCATCCTTTGACGCCAAGGTTCGTGTGTTAATGTTATAAAAACCAAGATTGGATTCTTCTGTCTTTATGATAATCACAGGCTCCAGCAAGAACTCGAAATTTATATTAGGACCTAGCAAGGGTTTCATTAGTAATTAACCAACGAAATAAACCCATTCATTATGTTTTATTTAATTTAGAATTTGCAAAATTAACTTACTCGGTGCAGCGAGGCAACTCTGGAGGAATAAAATGTACAAGGCAGATAAGAAACGAATCATTTTTCGCAAAAATGTATGTAAACATGGAACCAGCTCTTAGTGATTGGGTGTACTGATGAAAAAATTTGCAAAATCCTCTCTTTGATATGTGGTTGCTGTTCATGTCACAAGGAAATCAATCTTTCCAAGTGATTTGTTTTTTCCCGATTTTGAATACTTTTTTGACAAGTGTCTCCTGCAATTCATCTTCGCTCTTCATTGTAGTCTTATCGCAGGTCTCCGCCAGAATTACGTAAAATATAAACCAACCTATGCATTAAACTCATCAGTAGGACTTATCATATTGAATATTGCATGGGTCAGTGTGTTTGTTATGGTCATAAAAGAGTGTGTGAGATGTGTCCGGTGTGTCTTTTCAATTCACTGCCAAAATCATACTTATACCTTACACATCCTGGCAAAAGCGCGTCATTTTTTCATTATAGCACTAAATGATTTACGACAATATGCTACCCCTGAACTAAACCCTTAACATATCAAGTTCAATGCCAGTTCTCACAAGCAGCTCACGACTTCGTAGGGATGTAAGCGCATCCTAGTTCCTATACACAAAAAAATGCAGGATTGTTTTTGTTGTCCAAATATTGTAAGAGAATTCCCAAATTAAAAGGTATTCTCAAGGTTAAAATTTTGCAGGTGCCCCTGTTCAAATGATTTTTGAGGATCAATTCAACAGGTGAATCTGTTAAATTTTAACAGATTTCCCTGTACAATTCTTTTGTTTTGTTTATCCTGTTAAAATATTTGGACAACAACAAAAATCCTGGACTTGTTTTGCTGTGTGGTACTAATTTGTAGTAATGGTGTTGTAATTGTGTATGCATTAAAGACAATAAACCATTATTATTACGATTTCATTAAACTATTAGACAGATCAACATTTTACGGAAATCCCGTACAAAACTCAGTAAAACTGTACAACAGTTAAAGGTGAGGGTGAGAGTAATATGCTTGAATTCTTTCAAATTCAATAAGGCATTTGATCATCTCCACTTCCCTATTCTTGGGAAGGTGTAGGGGGTAATAATTAACTTTACAACAATGAGGACAACAGTAATGAAATACATCTGCAGGATTTTCTAATCTTCCCTTTGCAGTATGATGTAACTGTATGTACATATAAGCACTTTTTGTTGTGACTCTGAGCTCTGCCGTGTGTAACTTATTGGTCCATGTAAATAATTGTCAATTGTTGTTAAACAAAGAGAATAACACGGAGTTCTGTTCTTGGTGTGGCCGGAATGCATATAGTTTAGAGCCAAGCAAGGATAATATACTATTTTAAGAAAAGTTAGGCGTATTTAGGTAAGTATGCCACGTTGATTTATCAACTTTATTTAACCCATTTCATATTTGGGGCAAAAGAAGGCACATCGATCAGAATTGTTGCTTGAATCCATCAAAATTGTACTACAACAAGCAATTTGTATTCTAAATCTTTTATATTATTTTAGTTTTTAGCATAATCCCAGACATAACTACTCAACTCATTAAAGGTAGCCTCCTGTGAACGATTTATTCATGTCTAGCCTTCCATTATCAAGGAATTTTTGTCCAGCAATACCAGTGAAGATAATGTAACATTAGGCTTAAAAGACTGTTTATATTTAGAGTAAAGACCTACCTATCTTCTATACTTCTATGACGCATCATTTGCTACTAAATAATATTTCATCCAAAAATGTAAACAACTCTGCCCCTTAGGCAAAATGAAACAGTTTTGAAATAAAAGGGTAAGTAAAATATGTACTATTTAAGGGTGTAAAAGTGCAGTAACACAGCCCCTAGTTTAGTAACATCTCTCAAATATTACTTTTACATCCATACAACGTCGGGAGCTGAATTTCAGCTGCTGAAAAGTCTCGTATATATAGAGCCGTAAACATTGCGTTAGTCCCGTAGGAGACAAAATTGTGCGTGAATAACACAAGATGACCCAAAAACCTTCCCCCTCCCTGGGCAGGACGTGGATCAATCCCTAAGTTATATTAGTTTACAATAATTATTATTTTTAGACGAGGCTTGAGGCTACAAAAGAAAATATCATCTCAGCAGTCCTGAAGCCCTAACTCGTACCATTACTATTCACAACTCAAGGACTGTCGTTAATAGTTTCCAGTGAGTCAGACAATCTTTACACTGCACTGTACGACTGTTCGGTAATGATATGAAGTATTAATGAAAGAAATCCAGCAAAAGGCAGTACATTTAGTGTTTGCTTAGAAAGTGTAGACGGAGGCTGTAAATAGATAGACATAGACTGAAACCTGAATGAGGACAAAATATTTCAGTTTGCGTGTGATTTTTCCTGACAACGAATTTCCGCTTCTTTCTATGCCTAGGAGTGTTAGGAGAAGCTAAGGCCAACAAGTGCTAGCCAAAAGAGGTAACTTTGAATGGCTGTTGTTAGGTCGACACGCATATTTATTTTTCGGGCTTTCGGAGTTTGGATTATTGTTAAGCTTATGGCAGGAGAGTAAAGGAGACTGGTCGCAAATCAACTTATGTTGAGGTACTTGCTTTTTAAAAAAAGTGAGCACTGAGGCCTTGAGCTAATTAAACTGTCAAGAATTAGAATTCTTTATTATTGCTCATGTCTATAGATCCTAAGGAGGAGGACAGGCTGGAAGTAATTGCTGTGTGAAGGCATCTGTCTGTGCTATTTAACAACAACAACACGTCAAGTGTGAAGAACAGTCTGGGAATAAATATTTGACAATTTTATTGCATTAAAACATGTAACGTGGGCTTGCTGTTCCATGAGAGCCATGCAGACATTTTAGCGATGAATGTTAGCATTGGAATATTTATGGGTATCAGTCAAGCTGTACAAATTTAATGTAGTTTATCCTAATTAAACGAGGTATGTACAATGAATATTGGGATTTTAAAAAAATTAACGTATTGACAATGAATGGATGTTAATAGTGATGATTTATAGTTTGAACTGCTTGGGATTATGATTTTAGTGCAAATTGTGATGTCAATTTGCAAGCATTTGGTTTAATGTAATTGTCATGTTTGAGGCACGTGCTAATGACGACAATTGGTTTTTGCTGATGAAAGGAAATTTGATGTAGAATTGCAGGACTGATTGTGAGAGTACAAGTTTGAAAAGGAGACCAAGATGGCTGAAACGGCAAAAGATGTCAAAAACGAGGTGGATGACGTTGGTGAGGAACTGGGGGAAGAAGATTTGAGGTTGGAGCATAATCGGGATCAAGTATTTTCAAATGCTCTTGTAAGTTTTTTGGGTTTTTGTTCCGGGGTTGAAAAAGTTTGTATTTTATTTGGAAGTTGAAGGAGATAAAAGACCTTTTGAAATTGTAGGTTTGGAGGCATTTGGGGAAGTACTTGAATTTTTCGGATTTCAAAGCCCTGCGGCTTGTGTGTCAGGAGTTCAACCGAAATGTAATGGGAGAGACTGAATTTGAGTCCAAAGTGGTAATTACTTTGAGTGGATCGAAAATTGAGGAGGAGGCATTTGAACCAACGACAGTGTGGAAGCATTTTAGGATCCATTGCTTCACTTATGAGGACTTATATGAGGATTGTGAGGAGGATACATGTCCGGAGGATGAGGTCAATGAGGAGCATGAGAATACTCCGTGTTTTGAATGGTTGTACCTGTTAATAGCTGACGCAGAGTCACTTTGTATTACTACCAAAGACATTGAGACTGAACATGGGACAATCTTCCCACCGCTCAAAAATTTGTTGGAGTCTGCAACGAATCTGAAGAAACTTGAAGTAGATATACAGCTGGTGGCTAGAAGCATGAAAACTGGAAGTATGGTCCTGTCGTCGAAAGCGTATAATATGCTTGAAAACTTATCGGAATTGCACATAAGGAAATCAACAGAGTATCTACTGAGTGCGGAAATGGATGATTTTGTTACGGAGGAAGTAACAGATGAGGTGATCATGAAATCCATTAGACCTTTAACCCAGCTCATGACCAAGCTGAGAGCTCTCACAATTGAGAATATTGTGAGAGAGAGACTGAGCGACTTGTCTAAAGAAATGAACTACTACAAGGTGAAAAATGTACTGAAGCTCATAACCAACAATAAGAATAACTTGGTGAAGTTGGATATCGACGAGGTGCTGCTGTGGTATTTCCCAAAGATTAATACCCTGCAGTCAAGAGCCATAACTAGCTACTCTTTTCCTCAGCTGAGAAGTTTGAGGATCCGGACTCACCAACGCGACCATTCTGAAATGAACCAACAAAATTTAATCACTTTTCTGCAGGGTCATCCCAATTTAGAAGAATTGGATATCACTATTACACCACGTTTTCCCAATGTTGTTCTACACGCTTTGCACAATCTTATTTGTCTTAAAAGACTTTGTATCAAGACTAAAAGATTTGAAAAAGAGGAACTCGATATTTGGAGCTTCTTAAGTAGGTTTTCTAAGCTTCGAAACATAAGAGTTATTGTTTCACGGTCCTTTGGATATGGCCAGAACGCTGGTACACCTGTAGATATTTTGCTTGCTCTACCCAAATCTGTTAAAGAAATATCCTTTAAAGGGTTCCCTAAGCCTGGTTCTAATAACTTGGACGCAAATCCAAGTATTAACCTACGGGATGTAGTACAATTTGACCCCATGAATATCACCACTTTGAAGCTAAAAAATTGTCGCTGTTTCGCTAACGACAATTTATTGAAGCTTATTTGTAAATTTTTTCGGATGCTTCGACTCTTGGATTTGTCATTTAATGAAGGAATCACAGATCGGGGATTGAATGGCTCAGCAGAGAAAGAAGACTCAAATAGTAAATATTCTTTGAAGGATTTAAAGGGTAATTCATTTTTTATTACCGACACTGAAAAAGACTAGAAACATGTTTTTGTTGCAATATTATATGAACTACACGACCTTGTAGTTATCCCTAGGACCAGGTATTGTAATGACCATTTCGTTGTTTCTTGGTTTGCAGGATTGAAATATTTGTATCTCGCCAGTTGTGAGCATCTAACGGACAAATGCACACCATCCATTGAATTTTTGGAATTAATCTTTGTCGATTTATCATTTAACAAAAAGGTAAATGGTGCTGCAAAGCAATTTGTTTATGAGCGTGGTGTTAATAATTTCAGAATAATAATAATTTGTTTCGTCTTTTAGATAACCCTCGCCGGTTACGTTAACATCCTACAGCAGAATCCTAGTTTAGAGACTCTGAAAACGGACCATAATTTTCCAAAAGATTTTTCATATGAAAAAAATCGGTTTAAATGCATAGAGGCAAGTATTTTCATGTTGATTATTTTGCTTTTGGTGTTCGTGTAACAATGACTTCAAAACTGACTTATTTTCTTTGGGATTGATTGCAGCGTGAGTTTGGATCTCGCTATGATGACTCTGATGATGAAGTGACAGACGACTCGGAAACCGATTATTCCGATCAAGATTTCCCCGAGTCGGATTTGGATTACGATGACGATTACGGATTTAACTACTTTGACTCAGATGAGGATGACGACGACCCTATGCTCTTTCTCTTCTGACACATCTTAAACTTAAATGATGTTTTGCCTTGCTCCTGCTTAAGTTATTCGCTTTCGCTTCACATTCCAATTGTCATCATGATTGGAATTTCCCTCCGAATTCTCGCTTCCTTTATTGAAGAATGCATTTTTGCGTGGATCAGAATGATTTACATTTTGGTTATTCTGTCTTGTTCCTCTCATTTGTAGTATTAGTTTCTTTCTGTTAGTTTTTTCGGTTCTGGTACTTAAGTAACTAGTTTTGTTGCCTTGTTTCATTGTCAAAATATTGTCTTAATAATCATAGGTTGGTGATGATTGAGATTCTGATCTTCGAGGTGTATATGGCGCGAAAAAAAGAGCATATAAATAGCAGATACTTCTGCTTCGATGTGGCATTTTTGAATTTCTAAAAAATTATTTTTCAGTAGTGCATGCAATTTGTTGATGTGGCTGTCATCATACGCTCAATCGTTTGGATCTAGCTCGCCCAGTCCGTTTTTTAGAATGTAACATGGGTGGGACGGGATCAGACACGGACTGAATCCTAAGTCATCATCTATGCAAAATTCTCATGTAAATTATTTACTGACAGTATATACTGTATGTATTTAAGAATCTAACATTAAGTAACATTTGTGTCCATAAATCCACAGTGTCTATAAGGAGTAAGAAATAGAAAATTTATAGTAATGGCAGTATGAAACGCATAGAATGTAGCTACACAAAATCTTTATAAATATTACTATGTTTTGCCGAACTGGTAAGCATAATATTAATTTGTGTCGTCAGGAAAGTTATTCGGATGTATGCAAATGTTGTGACTTGTGTCGTTGTTAGCAATTCGTAATCGCGACTAAATCTAATCGTAATTATTTATATATGCCGAAATTGATGTTATTTTGTTTATGCGCCGGAGTAGTAAATTATTTATACTCCTGGCCAGAAACAGTAATTTTTAGGAGTTTTGTTTTAGTAAAAGCAGAACGATCGGTTAGGAAAAATCGAATTGAATAAAGACAAGCAAATGGAATAAGTTCGACACCGTTAGGCAATTTTATTGTGGGGACTAGTTCTGTACATACATCATTGATGAGCAAGAAATTTGCTGCAATATTCGTTTACTAAGTTTGTGACTATAATTGTACGGTAATGTCGTAACGCAAAAAAAATATTATTAAGTATACATAATATAGTATACAAAGATTTAGTCAAACAATCCCAATACCTTTAATTTTCATTTTGTTCAGTTGACTGGTTGCAGTAGTACATTAACATTGGATGTCGTT
>JAQFXU010002221.1:0-22146 GCA_034693705.1 Spatulosminthurus flaviceps
ATGACAATGATGAGGTGGAGGAGATTTGAGGTGGATGATGGAGGAGATGAGGGGATGAGGCGATGAGGAGGGGGCAGGTGAAGGCTGGACCCTCACATTCCTCTTCTGGGAAAATGGTGGGCGTCCTCGTCCACCCCTGTGTGTTCCTTCCTAGGATCACACGTTCTCAGTTCTCTTTGGAATTGAATCTCCTCCTGAGTCCATTTGATGTTTGAATCCTCCGGTTCTTTCTGTTTTTCCTATTCTTCCTTTGCTGAACTCCCTTTATATGACCTCACGTTCCTCTCTGGGATTTCTCTCTCTACTTGCTGATATACTTCTGGATGTGTCAAGAAGGGCATGACCTTGTTATTTTGTTTTCTGTCAAGGGTAACGGTCTTGGTCACTACTATTCCCGGTTGTTAGGGAAAAGATGCAGATGTCTTTCTTTTTTGTAGGCGCCCGGGCATTGCAAAAGAGGATGTTTCTGCTCTTGTGGTAGTGGGTTGATTGTTGGTCACGGGGCCTGTCAAGCAGTATTGGAATGAGCGTGTACGTCCGCATGGGTAGTTCTGATGACTGTTTCGGATTGGCATGGCAAGAGAATCTGTGCCTCAACTAAATGTAGCCCGTGTTTCTGCTGTTTTTGTAGTGGTAAGTGGGCTGTGATTGACGAGAATCTGGTAATATGAGCCATGGCGGACCAGAGAGTTGGAGGAAAATTCTTCCGGAAATAGGGCGGGTATTTGGTAGCAGTATCCCGTGGATGAATGTTGTGCGTTGGAGGATGTGAGATCCTTAGATGTTGTATGGGGAGTGAGGGTAAGGAAAGTCACTGGGTGGTGATGTGAAGGAAGTTAAATTGTCATTTTCCATATACCTTAACTTGATCTTAACTGTTACACCAATTTGATATATCATAAGTCATTACATAAAATGTTTGTAATAATTTTGAAAATTGAAAGTGAATGAATAAAGCTATCTCTAAATTCTATACTACGTACATATACATCTCGTATGTCACATACACTTTGCATTTTGATTGATTATTTGAGTAAAACCAAAAATTGCAATCTTATCATCTTCTATTACATTTGGAAATTAGCTTGAATTCATGATACATTTTCTGGCATGTTTATACCATGTAAGCGTAGCATTGTGAATACAATACTTTGATGGGTATTACATCTTGTGCCTTAATATATATACTTATCCTAAAGGTTCCCAAAAAATGGAGTGAATTATAGGTATAACGTACTAATTCCATACAAATATTTACATTATGATGTTGCTTGAGCGTAATATATTGCATAAAATTGACACTTCATATTCCTAAAACTACAATATACTTATTTTTCTAATGTTACTCACTTTTCCCATAAAATGTTTACATAGTTGTTCATAAGAAGAACTTCTTAAATGTATACATACTTGCTAATTACAAGGCTTCTTTAAGAAAAGGTAGTAGATAAAATAAATTGGAGGAATGTGGTAACTTGTTAAATCTTAGTTATATACATCATTTATGGTGAACATGGGTGCTTAGCGTTTCTGCTTTCAACTGAAGTCCAAATTTGGAAGTCAATTCAGAAAATTTACAATTTCCACTTGTGAATATTACAAGAGTGAGGAAAAAGAATGTTCTCGTCGAAGGCCATGCACCATGTATTTAACCATACTTATCTTATTATTTGGTAACCATAGCTTTATGAGGAAAATTCCTACCGTCACGTGTAAGTGAGGGGAAAAAATTTCCATAGTAGCTCTAAATTCTACCTTAAAATCTATCCATTGGTTGGTTTGATTGTTAATTATTAACAAATATGTACATAATAGTACCATGATTCAACCATAGGTTTCTTTTGAAGAAACATTGTTCTTAAATCTAAAATAGTATAAAGTACATACATTTCATATTTCCATTCCAACTTTTCTCTAGATTTAACTTTCGAATCACTATATAACTTTTCATAATGTACCTTACATCACCCTGGTACATAGGTCGATATCTTGACCACAGAAGTACACTAGTTAACAAAATTTTTTTTTACAAGAGTTCACTATATCTGTCATTTTTGAATAAATAAAGAGTTCACTATTTTCATAATTATTTGGAAGATCGGGTTAAAAACCATGTATTTCCTACAATTAAGTCACGACAGGAATTTTGCGATTCTACTGCAAAAATAACTCATTCTTGGTCACGGGCAAGCTTTCAAAAAGTATCTGACCGCTCAAATTCCCTTTATGTTTGTCAGTCATAGTGAATTTTCTCTCTATCAGGGATTCCAATTGTATTGACATTTAAATTTTAATTTTGAGATTATCATGGGGTATTTCTCCGAAAGGGAGAGATATGTCCCCTTAATTAGACGTTATGGTACATAAATTTTATAATTTCCCGTAGAAAAATGGTATAAATTAAAGTAGGAAAAGCAACATTAATGTGCTACCGAGCCTGACAAGTCTCTTAACTGTCACGGCTTGTCAGTGGCCAAAAGTAATAATAAATATTGTATAATATCTCAAATTATATATACACATAAAATGTTTGAAAATGAAACGAAATTAATAATCAAGAAAGCAACCTTCAAGTTCCTGTGAACTTGATGTGCTATCTGGCGAGAAGAAAAAGGTCTGAAATTCCTCGCAAAGTATGTTAATTAGAATAAGCATGCTTTAGCTGCTAGAATAAGCGAATGGTCACATAGAATTTCTGTCTAGAAAAAAATCACTTGACAGGTCAAGTTATTTGTCTAAGTGATCACGAGACGCTTTGTATCAATTTGCTGAAGCAAGCAATCTTAAAAAAATTACTTGAATTATACATTTGTCCTGAAAAGAAGAAGACTCAATTAGATAACTTTATAAATGAAAGGAAAAACTTGTCTGAAATGATCCTTAAAAAAATAAGAATGTAAGTGAGCAAAATCTGGAAAATATTACGATCTTGGTACATTAATTTTCTCCTGCGGGATGTTCGGAAATTTCCCTGAGCTGAATGGAAAGTTAGTGTATGGTGGGAATGAAAGAATTCGAGTAAACAAGGGTCACTCTACTTATAGTGGTACTATTCTTGATATGAAACTGTATTATACCTATATTAAAATTTTCTATATACATTTTATAAGGTACTCTGTGTAAAATCCCTTAACTATGGTAAGGTTTTCCTGTAGGATGTATGTTATACAGAATCTGCCTATAAAGCGTAAAGTTTCCCAACATATTATCCTAAATTATATATTGTATACCTAATTTCTATATTTCCATGCCCTAGTAAATTCCTACGGAGCCTTGAAATGTATCCTACAGATCTGCCCTCCTTGTGACTAAAACTTCACAAGGTTCAGAAATCGTGAACCCTTACATATACCTATGTAAAGAGTTGTATGTTCAAGCTAACAGCAGCTTCCCTGAACTTTGCGGACAAAATAGCTGGTATCCTACAGAGTTGTCTTGCTGAGGATAACGGGTAGAATTCAATCGTTACTTCGAGGCTTATAAAACCCCGGCTAAGATCGTATATCATGATTGAGAACTATACCTATAGTGGATTTGGGGCAGATCTCGGATCCTAGAAAATTATACCTGATTCCTATAAGGTCAGCGCCGAACTAGATGATACTAGTTTACTATATCCAGGATCAAGTAAACTCCATTGAACTTACCGGGTTATCCTGAAACATGGGTGCTAAAATAAAATGATAATTAGTTTTTATACATACATAAATAAAATTTTCTCATGTTTTCTAATAAGAAATTACGGCTGTGAGATAATTATATTCGTAGCATTGGCTCTAATTAGAGCAAGTTGCGTTCGTTGGTTTCGTAGATGCTGGTTCCCCTAAGGGGGTGTGAGCCTGGAATAAATCTTCCGAAAAGATATTACCATTACCCTGCGATGTGGGGTCATATGCATATATCTGCCATCGCCTCGTAGGATCCGGATTTCTTCTTGAAGTTGGTTGAGGAAAGACTCCATCTCCGTGGAGCTGAGCATATTGGCGGTCGTCGAGTCCGCTCTTACTCTAGGGAGATAGGAGTGCCAATAAGAATCGATGTCGGTCCATAATATAGCTCGGTTCTGTAATTGCTGAATCAAGCGTAGATGGCGGACTGTATATGTCTCGTCTGACATATTCTCCAGTAGATCTATGGATACTCTTTGCTCCTGAGACAGAGCGTAGCCGTCCAGTCTGTCATTGAGCCTGTGAAACGGAAATGGTTGGTATTCCATGGGCAGCGGCGGAGGCCAAGCTGCTACACGGCTGGGTCCTGCTTCTGCTGGCTCTGGTCCTGGCTCTAATATCCAGGGGTTGGTGTATTTAACATGTACAACTACGATGGACTGTCTGTTGATATTATTTTGTCTAAGAGCAAGTAAAGCATTAGTAAACATAATTCTTTGATTTTCATTAGAAAGATCTACTTGATATATTATGCTTTGTGACTCTTGATGTTTAACTCTATAAAATAACCCTACCCATCTGGGGTTAGATGAGGCTAGATGTATACTAAGTCTTGGATGGTATCTTAATTGAGTTAGAAGGTATATGACTTCTAGAGTATCAATAGATTCGTCTGAGAGGTCCGTGGCGAATGATGTTGGTTCATCGCCCCGTGTGCATCATAGCGGGTTCCAAGATTTGTGTGAAAGGAGCTAATTCTTCCCGGAATTCTCCGAAGGGAATTTCCGGTAATGGAAGTCTATTAACCCCTTCATTCCTGGAAAGGAATTCTACATGATCCGCTCGAGGAGGGTTACGGCGGAAGATTAGGTCTATACGGATGGGCTCATTACCGCTGGCTATGAGTCCACGCTGAATCAAAAGTAGCTGATCCGCTGTTAGCCTATCCTCGTATGAGAGATCGAAACAATACATGAGGTTACCTATCCTGAGTGGATTTTCTCTCAATACTGTGGCTCCTCTAAAGATATCATGCGTATCAAATGCTAGAAGCCTAATGAATGGTAAGTGTTGTGCTTCGCGTAAAAAAGGAATGAGCATTTCCGAAAAATGCTGAGACTGAATGGTAAGTTGTCTAAAGTCAGTTCCTATAGTTCTCGCTATGTCATCAATAAGGGCTGCTGGGTTAAAAGGTTGGATGTATTGTATTAGAGGGCGATTGTGTCCTACTGCAAAAGGAGCAACTACTTCCGTTACGTGCATTTCTCGACGATTTGTTTTGGCAATAGTCCTGATCTTTGGGCTACGAGGTCTACGCATACCTGTACCTTTTGAGGTGGAGGGAATAGGGTGAGGCTGAGTTATTGGGGTAATAGTAACCTCAGGTGTCTCTATTGGTTGTGGAGTGAAATCTAGATGAATTCTAGTAAGAAGAGACTCATATTCCCTACGTCTTCTTTTGGCTATTGCTGGAGTAGGAATGTCAATTGCGTATACTGCTTTTCTTTCGTTCTCTCTTGGATTGATATTATGAGAGTGGAACCAAGAGATTATTTCCCTAAGCAATGCATGTAATTGTGTGAGCTGCCTTTCTTGTGGACTATGAGCTAAAGCTATCAACAGATGATTGTGTACTGCTGTATATTGACGCCCTAGTGCATACCGGTTGTTGACCCATTGGATCATAAGTAATTCCCTTTCTTGTGTGAAGAAGTCTGGGTCTCGATCGTCTAACATATTTGTGTCGAGCCAAAATTGAATTAAATTGGCTCGAAGCTCCCTCAAGGAGAACCCAAGTATGCGGAAGGTAGGAGTAGATGTAATTATCCTACTTCCGTCGATCGTAAGGCCTTGGTCATGCCTTTGGAATGCTTCGCGGACATGGTCGACGAAGCTCATTATGGACTCGAGATTATATGGGTTTTGTATGGCCTGTTCTATTTGCATTATGGGTGAAATGTGTCGTCTCTGGGCGAAATTGTGTGCGAAAGACATAAGCCATTCCATTGGATGTATTTCTGAATTTTGTGCTACTAAAATCCTAATTGATGCTGCAATTTCCCTGCGAGACTCCATCTGTTGGTGTACCAACGTGTGTCGGAGAAAGATTATATTAAAAGGATTTAGTAAGAAGTGTGGTAATGGTAGCGCATCTTCAAGTATGGTAATGTGTATGTTATTAATAAACATCTCCAATGATTGTAAGTCATAGTCTTGGGGTTGGAATAAGTTTGTGAAGGATTGGGGTATATTGGGTAGGTTGATCATAGAAATGGGAGCGGTCTCAGGATTTGTAATGCTATAGGGGCGAGACATGTGAGGAGGGGATATTCCTGAGCTATTTGCTGGCTCTGGGAATAGCGAGTCTGTTCTCTCCTTTGCTTTCCTATAATTATTCATCGCAGTGCATTTGGCAGGGTATTGTCCTGTCTGCTGAGCATAGAACATGGTAAGAGCTCTGAGCTCCCTGAGCTTCCTTCTATAGAATCGGAGTAAGAACTCGTCCATGTTTTTGATGCCCGGCGGGATGATGGGAGTGCGGGACTCCACATCCGTCCTAGCTACACGAAAATCGTGTAAAAATATTTCTGCATCTGCAGATGGGATTGATGAAGACGTAAATAGGGTGGTAAGGAGAGCTTCTGCCTCTGCCCTTTCTTCGTAATATGCCGTTGAGCTCATAATATGAACACCTGGGGGGGTTGGCTCATTGCTTAGCAATGGTGCATTAGCCTCTAAAATTTCGGGAAAAATAATAGAGCGTTCCTCTATTGGGTGAGAGCTGTGCGAAGTACTACGTAACATGCCTACTAATAGTAAATCTGAAGTCCCTATCGCATGTGGATTTCGTACAGGTATGTCCTGAGGTGGGGATGTTGTATTTTCCTGCTCCTGCGTGTTACTGCTCATGCTGGCCTGTGTGTTGGAATCTAGAAGACTATCCGGAGTACTGGATTGGGGACAGCCGCTTATATTTATAGTCAGCTTGTCCATCGCTTTGGCATGTTGGAACATGCGAAATATAATTCCGAATAATAACTGAGAAATCCCTTAGCTGATGAACTGAGCGGCTTCCATGTTCCTATATATTCCTCTGGTTTTGTCATTTCTAGCTTTTGACTTTCCCTGCTGTTATTGCTCAGTGTCTCCATAGTCCTGGTGTGACATTTTACTGGATTGACACTGGGGGTGAAAGTCCCTATGTTAGTCGTAGGATTAGCTAGTATTGGGTTTTTGTATGTCATAATTGGGTTAAAATCCCTTGCAGTTGTGAGTGGAATTGGCTCATGGGCCACTAAACCTGGGATGAGACATGTCAAAACAATAATCAAGGTGATTGTATGGTTGACAAGACTGGCAAAAGATGACTTGCCAATATGAATGGCCATAGATGTAGAAGGGGAGGATACTTCCTTTTGGACCTGTGTTTTCGAGACTGATCCTGAGGATGCATGCCTAGCATTAGTATTCCGGTGTTTCCCTCTAGATCTTTTTTTTTCTTTCTTAGGGCCCTTCTTATTTTTACTCTTCTTTATGTCCTTATTAGGAACCCTATTCACTGGTTGAGGTGTAGGAGGGAGAGAGTATGAATCCGAAAATAAGGAAAGAGCTAACTCATATTCCTCTACCGTGTCTGGTTCCGTCGGAAGGTTCGACTGGATTTCCAGATTTTCCTGACTGTTCCTACCTTCCTCAACTATGTGAGTTGTCATATTGTCATCTGGCTCTGTTGCTATATCTGTGGCAAACTCAACCTCCTCCTGACTTTGGATGTCCATGTCCCCTTGTATAACAAGAGGCTGGAGTTGGATTTGTGTAATCCAATTGTCAGTGGAATTAGGTGATTGTATTGTTAAGTTACCAAATCCAATAATATTGTCAACAGCCTGATTATTAATTACTGATGCTGCCTCGATCGCTAATTGTTGAGGGGCATTGTCTCGATATTCGCTAATCGCCAATTGCACACGAAGTGCGAGCAAATTAATAAGTTTCTGTTCATTTCCCTGATTCATCCAACTTCTGAATTCCTTTTCTAGAGCTGTCACTGCTGCTCTGTATTGTAGGAAAGTTTCCCTGGCGAGATTCTGCTTGAAAATCTGTAGATTGGTCTGCCATTTCCTAAGCTCTTCATTAGCGTTCCTAATGCTCTGCATATATGCTTCCTTTGCTATCTCTACATCCTGTAAGTTGCTAATCTCCTGCTGGATTTGGTCAACTGAGTAAGTTGAATAGTCAGGCATATTACTGACTATGGTAGCGGGAGTACCTAAATTTGTAGTGGCATCAAGATGTAATGATAGACATGACTTGCAAAGGGGGAAATTGAATTTTACCTCCTCTGCTGGCATTACTAGACCGCATTGTTTACATAAATAGCCTGGAATGTAGCTTGAATCTGAATCATCCACATCCACTGATGTTAAGGAACTCTTTTTAGGAATGTATTGGCTATCTCCAGTATGCATTCTCTTTCCTAAATAGCCTGAGTAACTGGATGGTGTTGTAGACATGAAATCCTGGATGGTGAAGTGTGTGTATGGACCTACGGATGTTCCTTCCTCCTTATCTCCCATAATAGAGTCAAGCGTCTCATTAGTATGAGCAGAAGCTGTCTCTGGGAGTGAAAAAGCTTCACTTGTGGAAGGTAAATTTTCCAATGGATTTACTGAGGCTTTCTGTGGTTTACCTTTCTTTTTGCTCAAAGCCCGTGCTTCTTTCCTTTTAGCGATATTAACCTTCTGTGAGTTATACATAGAAGAGCACGGGTATGGGAATTTTTCTCCCGATACCTTAACTCCCTTAAGTAACTCAAGCCTATATCTAGTTACGTCCATTGGTAGACCCTGCCAATTCTGCGGGTCTGTAGGTTGATAAGGATCAACCTGAAGGGCAATTAATGCATCTCTGTTGACTTTGTAACCAGACGGTGGCCTGTCTTGGCGAAATGCAAACTGTGGCCATGGGTCACCAAGTTGTTTGTTTCGAGTTCTGATAATTCTTGGTGGAATAGCTACAGTATGGGCTCTAGGATCTTCATCTTTAAAGATCACTTGCAATTCTGCTGGTGCAGTTAATTGTTGCAATAAATCTCGTGAATGCCTGTGCATTGCTGGAGTTCCGCAGTAAAACATATCATGCACATTCTGGTGGTGAATTTTCACTATCTCGTACATGTCCGCGGTATTTTCGGATTCAGAGTTATACATAATGCTAAAATACTGATTCCACATACGCCCATTTTCGTCCTCAATAAACAACTTAAGTGAAAGTCCCTTCATGACAGTGATAGCTGGGAGAATTGAGATGTCCATATCTGGATGTTTGCTCTTTAAGCATGCTAAATATACCTTGGGTGCGGGTGCATCAACCTGTAAATACCTACATGGCCAAACCTTATGCTGTTTGGCTCCAGCCTTCTTATGAGGCTCCTGCTTTTTATGTAACTGGGGTCTCTGTGCAACCTTTCCCATCCTATCTACTATAATTTCACGCAAGCCTATACTATGATAACGACGGAAAGTATGGGAAGCATGCAAGTTATAGTGTTCAGAAGATGAGAGCAATAGAATAATGGGAAACGAGGAAAACTTATATTTTGAAAAAAAGGAAAGTAATTGGATGGATATTACCTTACTTGTGTGACTCACTTATCCGGATGGGGACGCTTACGTCTGCTTGGAGTCGGTCTAAACTCTTCGGATCCGGAGGGGTCACAGTCACTGTGATACCCGCTCTTCTTGTCCCTCGGCTCCCATGATGTGGGGGTGAGCGTTGCTGGGGCAAGCTGAGGGTTTCTTAAACTTTCTTTTATTTCACTGTTTTCGCTAAATTTCTGCAAGGTATTATTTGGCCTATGTGGTGTTTCCTTGGAAACACTTAAATTATTGTATTTAGAAATGAGAGAGTCTATGGATGGGGTTGTTTGGGGGAGGGAAAAACGAACTCTTTTCCGTAGCATAAGGTTATAAAATTTCACACAACTGTATGTTTATAAGACTTTATATGTACTCTTCGGTAAGAGTACTCACCATGTGTCACTGTGTGAGAATTATATAAAAAAATCTCCAAAAAGAAAGAAAAGGTATTAAATAGTTCATGTGCTAATTAGCACTTATGGATTTTAAACCCTTTAGCTATTAAGAGTTTCTGCTGGAAATTCTTTGGTGAGAGAGAAATGATCAACCAAGCGTGGTAGACAGTCCGGACGGAGTGTGAACAATGGAGTGAAAACTCCAATTTTTGCTTGTGACTAGTTCTGCTGGATCCAGACCAGAAGCATAAACAAACTCATCCTATGTCTTTCGTAAGAGAGATTCCCAAATTCGTTACACACTGGCGACAAAAGTGTCATGGAAAGCTTTGTCGACTTTTATGTCCCTCGTAATTATGACTTGAATAATTACAACTGTTCCCCTAAGAAAAACAACACTCATAGTCTCTCATTATATGTATCACTCTTTTTATTACTGGCTAAAACTTGCTCTTGTTTTGATAAGTCAGAATTTCACAGTTGCTTCTGCTCCTCGACTTTCGCATTAGTTGCGTAAGTCTTTGTGTTCTTGTGAGGAGATTTGTACTTGTCAACTGATCGAGTTATTGATTAGTTTCCAATAAAATTCCTTTAGAGAGGAGGAAACAATAGTATCTCATGTGTCCGTGTGTACTTGTGGTAGGTACCAATACACACGGAGCAATAGCATTATTATGCACATAAAAACTATTTTCTCAATGGTAATGTGATAGCTTTATTGAGTTCAATGATGAACTCCATAATTCCTACAGCGGGTAGCATATTTCAATGCCTGGACTTCGTAAATGCCATGTTTACGATGTAGCTCCAATGACCACTATGTAGTTACATGTGCTGCTTGTTGGGAAAAGGAACCATCAAACTACAGCTAAGGATGCTACCTACATTATCTCTTACCACGGGGAACATGAGTCCCGATTTTGGGATTTTTATGGGCATGTGCTGCTTAGCAGCTGAAGCTATGTGTGAGATACTTTTCCTCTTTTCTCTTTATGGGCCAACTTAGGGCAAAATTTATGTCCTAGCTGACCTCTGCCTGAGAGTCCGTCATGTTCTCGGATTAATGGGCAGGGTATGGGAAGTTGACAATTACCATGGGTAAATCTCTTATCGTTCAGTAATAAGAGTATCGGATTATGAATTTTATGTATTCCCTATAATGTCCTATTCTAAATGATATTTTATCAATGTTCCCAATCATCTTTCACGCATTTATGCGTGCCCTTTACCTGGGATGAGAATGAGATCGAGGAAAATTCTGAGTTACTAGTCAATTTTCCTCTTCAAGGGAAATTGACTGAAATAGGCAATTTCCTGAACTGTTTCCTTATAAGAAAGGTGCTTAAAGTGAAATTCTGAGTTTCGAGTAAGACTACTTACTGGGGGTATTGATTATGAGCTGCAATTTGATTTTTATTGCATAAGAACTACTCATTATTATTCATCATTTCCCTGTGTAAAAACTTTCTTGTCCTCCTTACGCACTTATGCGTAATGTAAGTACATCTAGTGTATAGTGCTTTTAACATAAGGAGGGTATTATGTCCCATAAACGGAATGTTGGATGCACTTGTCATAAAAATGTATTTCTCCATGCTATTGTATGTTTTGAACCTAGATTGTGCAAGGGAGCGTGGAGAGTGAGGATGGGGCGAGAGAGGAGCCTGACGACTCGACCTTGTCGTCCACATTCCTATCTGTTCTTACTTTCTGGACCATATTTTTCCTCTCCAACTTCCTCCCGACTTTCCTCTGGTGCTTAGCACTGGCGACGAATTTATGGCATAAAAATGGAGAGATCTTAAAATGTATCGAAAGGAGTTTGTATGTCTAAATAGACTATCCCCGATGATGATATTCCCGTTATGTCCATAATTGTCTTTATTGTGAAGGGGGATGTTGTGAGTGTGGAGGTGGTAGGGTATAAGGAGGTACATAAATATTTGGTGAAAATCGTCTCGCAGGTGGATGCATAGGAAGGTTTGAGGTTGGATTGATGTCTCGTTGATGTGGAGCAATGATAGCCTGCGGGATTTGTTGTTGTTCGTGGTCACTTCCCTGACTAATCTCGTTACTCCTATAATTCCCTTGCTGGTTCCTATTCGGGGCTGGGGGGGGATTATAATTCCAACTAAAACTCAAATTCCTATAATCGTTATTTGCATTATCTGAATCTGACGAATCTGAGTCCTGTAAATCATTAAGATTTTGATCTGGTCTGTCTCTATGATTTTCTGATTGTTGTCTCCCGTGTACACGTGACTCCCTCGTTAAATTATTCTGAGCTGTCTGGGTTCCCATTGACCTACTGACTATCGGGCTACTATAAGTAGTTATGTCGGCTGACCTAATTCTTGTGGATACCCCCTGCGTTGGGGAAACCCTGGCTAATGTTGGAGATTGTGAGACATTAGCATAAATATCTATCCGACTGTATGCCGGTGGCCTGAGTCTATGGAATGGGGTCGGAAATGGATCAATTTCCGAGTATGGAGGAGGGGGCCCTACTTCTTCAGCTACATCCTGAATTACTGAAATTTGGCCTGACTGGGGGCCTGGCGGTTCCGGCTCTATGGTATTGAGGTTTTGGTCTGTATTAGGTGAATTAACTACCTGTGGGGAGACGCGTGTTTGTGAGGAAAAGGTGGTTACTGTGCTCCCATAACTGCGTAATCTTCCTATTAAAGTACGTCTGATTGTGGGAGTTAGAAAATCCCTTAATACTGATGTAGCGTGGGAAACTTCTGTCTGAGTTAAAGGTAAAGACTCTGTAAGATTCTGTATGGATGTTATTGGACTATATGTAGAGGAATTTACATTCTCTGCTGTTGGTAGGATGGAGGATAGGTTCTGTGATGAAATAAATGTGGATGGGGGGGTTATAGGAATATTCATCGTGTCATTGATTACCCTTGTTGGTATACTCGTAACAGAAACTGACTCATTTGACCTTAAGTGGACTGTTCGTGGACTATTATTATTCTGAGTAGATGAACCACGAGTTAACGTGTCAGCCAACTGTGTAATATTTATGATTATTGGAGGGATTCTCCCCAATAACCAGTCAGGAGAATTTGCAAGCTCAAGTTCGGATAAAGGAAATTCGTCATTGACATTTCTCCATGCATCCTGCAATTCACTCATAATTATGAGTGGTGCGCTTAGAGTATAAAAATCTCTACGCACATAACGCGTTGAATCTATCATGTCTACTCCATTGCGTGTGTATGCAACTATAATAGCACGAAATAATACCAAATCTGGAATGTCAATGAGGAATGAATCCTCTAAAGGCATAGTAATGATTTCTGGCTCTGATTCATCCGTGGCTGGATGTATAAATAGCCTATAGTGATGGTTTCTATCTAGCCGATCTGGATACTGAGCATACGCAATACTCAATAAACTCGCTAATTCTACTAACCAACGTCTCTGTCGGCGCGATGAATACTCCATTCTTACTGATGGACCTAAAGAATTTACTTCCTCATTATTAGAAAAACCTCCTCGTAATCCTAGCATTAACATACCTATGCAACTATGTGTGCTGGTGTGCAGTAGTGGGATAATAAGGTCTCTAGCTGTATGAAAATCTGGGACTACTAATTGGATTTCATTGACCCTACGTCCTCTTGGGTGGCCGTTGCCGGACAACAAAGGACGATGCATAGCTAGTTGTTCCCTAAGATAAGTGTAGTCTGAGAAGATTAGAGGATATGCCGTTAGAAAAGAAAACTGCTGATAAGCAGCCTCCAATTCAGTTTGGCGCACCTGCGGAGCGAATATTGACACTTTATCTCCTCGTACATACATTGAGCGTGGGCGATTCCATGGATTAATATCCTGGAATACTCTCATAATAGCATTAAATAATATATCTGCAGGCACTGTGAAGGCTATATTAAAGGGACTGGCTTCACCTAACAATCTGTACCTTATATCTGTTGTAAAAGGATCAGCGTACAGAGTGAAAATTCTCTGCTTGTCAGTAAGCTGTGCCCGGTATAGGCTGAGATGAAGTGCATTAAAATCCCTAATCCATTCTCGTTGCGTAATATTATACGTATTAACGTGAATGTCATTTGGATCTAAGGCAGTAGTTCCAGGGTTCCTCGAAGGATCCCATAGAATTTCCACTCGACCTGGTCCGAGTTCACAAGCCTGGCTTAGATATTTTGGGAGAAGTCGATCTCCATTTAATGCATGCTCGAATTGGACCCGGGGTTCGGCAATCTGAGCCGTGGGGTGAGGGAAACGAGCTAGCATTTGCCTGTGTCCGTATGGGATTGACGGATCTATAACAGGCAATGGTAGATTACCATGTATTAGCTGTGTGATTTCACTCATGTGTTGTTGAGTGAGTGTTAAATCCCATTGTTGCATATACTCGGGATATGTAAAGGCAGGTATGTAAATGATATACCCGTCAGATCTAATAAATTGACGGATAGGTCTTTGACTTATTTTAGGTAGGATTCTCACTGCTGTTCTGAAGATGAGAATCTCTGATGACTTAATTTGTGTATAATACTGACCTGGATTAGTAGTAGTGATAGCTTCCATTGGGTCGCTAGCATTATGATTCACGTTGAAAGTATACGTGAATGCTTGGGATGTCCCTTCCCTATTGTGAGCTTCTGTTAACTGTGTAGCAAAAGTTTGGACCCAAGCTCTATATGGGAGAGTGAATATTACCTTAACATCACATGGATCTGTACAATGAATACTTATCCCACCATTTCGGGAAATAAATAGGTCCTGTGTGGATTCCCTTTCCAGCATAAGCTCTAAATTATATCGCGGGATTAGTATGCTTAGCTGTTGTGTCTCACTAAATTGAGAGCTGTCAGACAACAAATGCGGTGTGGAGACGGAAGTTGAGGCAGAGGGTTGTGGTTGACCCGAGGTCGCATCCCACGATTGTTGTAGATTCAGTTCAAGCCTGGATTCTACGTGCTCTGCTGCTGCAAAACTTTGCGTAGGCCCAGAATGACTGGTGGCCTGTCTTCTTTGTGCATTGTTGTTAACAGTAGATACAATTAATCCCCTTTCTCCAAGTATGGAGTGAGATACATGAGCCTGGGTTGGCACTGAGAAATTCGTGCTTTCCCGGACTCTGCGGAAAGGACCTATAAAGATGCACCTTCTAGGTAGAGTAGGATTAGTTTCCCTAGCTGGTACACTTGTTCTTGTGGATCGTGGAGTATATGTAGTTGCACTAATCTGGATTGAGCCCTGACCTCTGAGGTTATCATTTTCCTCTGAGGTAATTGGTGGGGTTGTTGGAGTGTAGGGATTTTCTGAATTAATCCCTGGCTCTGTCAAATTACTTCCTAACTGTGCCACATAATTCTCTGGCTCTGATAAGGGATTCCCACTTATTTGGTTATTTACTACTACTGAATCTCTAGTGTCAGTTATTGTCATGTCGGGTGAATTACTTTCCGGATTGTCAGTGGAAAAGGTAATCTCCGTATGGGGTAATGTCATGGAAGAGAGGGGAGTGGAAGATCCAGGAAACTGAATTTCCATGTCCTCAATTCTTACGTGAGAATTATGAAAAATACCTAAACTATTTTCTGTAATTAAGTTGTTACTTGCTAAATCCGCAATATTGTCAGCTACAGTCATTTGTGACTGGTGTGCCTCAGGGTGAGCACCGGATAACACCGGGGGTGGGACTCTTGCATCCACCTCCATGCTATCCGAAGCTTCCGTGACCGAAGTCAAGGCGTGTTCGTTTGTAACCTATCTATTACGCATCGGATTTTCCCTCTCCGGGGGTAGTAACACCCGGGGACGAATCACCTCCGTCGCAACAATTGGAGTACTCTTTGCTTTAGCTTTTTTTATTGTAGTTACTCCCTCGAACTCCTCTCCCTGTAAATCGGAGGAGGATGACCTACAGACGTCGGTCTCGTTTGGAGGGGTAGTTGATTTGATAATTCCCATATTATTCGTACCTGAAGTACCAACCGGAAGAACAACTACTTGCCTAGAATGTTTCCCTCGGTGGCCAGCGGCAATTGGCTCTATATGAGCTGATATTCCACTAGACCCTTCGTTGGTACGTATAGTGTCTTTAATTGATTGATTGACTTTAAGTGCCGTGGTCTCTGCTGGTTGCGATTGCATTGCATTCACTTCCTGTTGAGATCTTTGGCTAAGGATAGGGTGGGCTGACAAGGGCCCGGGGTTTGGTAAGTTATCATCGTTTTGTGCTATTAGAATTGGGTTCGACAGTGGAACTCCTCGCACTAAAGGGACAGGGTACCCCTCCGAGCGGTGAGGTGACCTGTTATCATCAATATCATCATTTGATCTCCTTGGGGTGTCAACATTAATACTAGACCACCTCAAGTATTGACATCTTCCTGAATAGGAAGGCGCATTCGGATCAGAATTTAATTCGAGAACAGGAATGGGATCTGTAGATACAGATTGATCCATTTCCAGTCTCAGCATCGTTTGAGAACCGGGATTCCCCGCATTCTCAGGCTCCCATGCAGCAGGAGCTGTTCGTGTAATGACAGCGAGCGAAACCATTGGAGCTGTGAGAACAGGTCCGTTGGTATCATTCACGGTGGTCTCTCCTCCTGTAATTACAGATGGATCGGCTCCGTTGTCCTTCTCAGTAGTGGCTCCGGAAAAATTTGCCAAGGCAAAATTCTCCTCACTCCGCACACTACTGGTGTTCACATAAATATGTGAAATAGAGGGATCTGTAAAAACAGACGCATCCTCTCCACCATTCTGGGCGGAATCCTCGTGGGTAACAGTTCTAAGAAGACCAGTCACTTGAGGCTCCGTGGAAGCGTTAGCTTCCCCAGTACCCGGGGGAGTGACCATAAGTCTCTCCTCCGGTATGGTGTTGTGTAGCACCCTGGGTGCGGGTGTTTCCATCCAGGAGGGTCTTGCGACCTGAGCATCTATGGGCCGGTGACTCCTTCTAGAAGAGGGATTTGAGCGAATTGGCTTGCTCATAATTATTAGCCGAACCAAAACTACAAAATACTCAAATCACAAAACAACAAAAATCGAACGTTAAAAATCCAATTAAAAATGAACAAAATGAGTTGTGACTCTCATGAATGAACCTGAGAGTTTTCGAGACGCGAATATTTTACAGAGTAAACTTGTAAAATATCCTCCAGCTGAAGTTCAAAGTGAGAGTAACTTATACTTAAACGTGGTTTGATCTGCACAAAGGCAAGAGTGGGGTTCTCCCACCATCACACCATCCCACGGAGTCAACATGTGACAGGTGTGAGGGTCGGGGTCCAGCGACTCCGCCCATGGCAAAGTGTGTACGTCCATCGTGGAAAGATTCAACGCACACATTACCTGAAGCATGTACAGAGAACGCCCATCGTGAAGAGATTCGATGTTCTCCGTACATATGAAGAGACGAGAGAGAATGGTTACTTGTATTTTCTTCCACTTTCTCTCGTGAAGAAGAAAGAAAGGTGTGATAGAAGGGTTACTTTGATTTTCTTCCCTGCTCTCACTGATATGGAAATGCAGCACATGTCTACTCTTTTCTTCCAAGTGCCGCATATCAAAAGAATGGTGGGCCTTTTGCAAGGTCCTATCCCAGGAAACAATAAATTGTGTCCCCCAGGAAATCTGGTTATTGGAGTTGAATTTCGAAGTTCAATGAAATAATTTCTTAAATCCTAATTTCAACTTAAAATCCTAACCTTAAAATTTCTAAATTTAAACTAAAAGAGAAAAAGAGAGAAAAGAGCAAGACGGGAAAAAAATAGCGAAGATTTTTGCTACTTACACGGTGACTTTTCGCAACAAACGCTTTTGTTGTGGTTCTTATATATATAAGTACCCCAACAAGAGCGTTCGTCTGGTTCCGAACCGGCTAAAGTTTTCCTATCTAATGCTATTCCCGGTTGTTTCCTCGGCACAACCCGGCAAAAGCCCATAAAATGTTCCTAGTTAATTCCTCCGTGACCTAGGCCGTCACGCATAAGATATGATTCTACGGCACTTCTAAAGATCGCCTAGTTAACCCTACCTGCTGAAACCTTCTGCTCAAAGGCCAACTACCCGATCCTAAAAGTTCCGCTTTCGGCGAATTCTAACCATTACTGCTATAATGATTTTGTATAGTATCCCACCTTCTCACTAGCTTAGTCAGACCTGGAATTTCTTCACTAACTGGAACTTCCTCACTAACCAACCTAATGAGCCTCAGGGGCTATAGGGGAAAATGTCTACCCTTTTATCCTAAGCAAAAACAACAACAATAAGCGTTTTCAGTGGATTAACTAAAGTATTGAGGATTAGTAGTGAGACCCTTACCCTTTAACTAACCTACATTTTTGACAAAACAGTCGCTAAATTCAAAGAATAAAATCTAAATCCTGATCCTACCTGAAAAGTCAATCTTTCTCAAAGATCAAAAGACAATTTCACTCCTTGGACCACTGTATGTGTCCTAACCTAAAAAATTTTTAAAAGGCAGACGCCTATCTCAGCATTCCTCCCAAAAACTCCATATCTTCCTACCTAATACTAAGGGCAGACCCATCGAAAGACAACTCAATTCACCACCCCTAACGGTGATAGGTTGATCCTATGTTGACCCTACTGGAAGGTGAACTAACTAGTCCTAAACGGAAGTCACATTTCTGAATATTTCTAATTAATTCCTAAATTAAACATGTTTTCTTTCTCAGCGAAACTAGCTCATAAAAATATTCCTAGTTAATTTCTCCGTGACCTAGGCCGTCACGCATAAAAGTATTCGGTTATTGATTCCTCCGCTCAAAACATGTTAAAAGGCGCATGTACATATGACTCACGGACCTTAGTCATTTCTAACCAATTCTACCTATTCTTAACCGAACTCGAAATTCGGTTGTCTATTCCTACAGGCTCCGCTAGGGAGTTCTACCGTTATCCTAAAAAATTTCTTATCTCGATCCCTCCGCTCGAGACTTGCCGAGAGCGCATAAAGTGTGACTCAGCTGGTGTCTTCAAGACTGTGTAACTAGCCCTACCTATCCTTAACCGGACTCAAAAGCTAACTGAACGATCTCGAAGACTCCGCTTTTTAGGGAGTTCTACCTATTATATCTAAAATGATTTTGGTAGTATCCCACCTTCCTAACAGAATGGCAGACCCAAAGCGTCTGTTCTTTTCACCACCTAAACTGCCAGGCCTCAGGGACTATCGAGAAATGTCTACTCATTATCCTAGGGCGGAAAACAACGCTAAAACCTAGACTCGGCCTATTGCCTTACCCCTACCTGGGTGAAACAACCTCCCTCAAAGGGTAAAACTAAGCTGGGCCTAAGGACCTTGTTTCCCTGGTGTCAGTTTTATTTCTCCGAAAAATTTGACAAAAACGCATGTACATATCCTTATCTCGCTTCCTCCGCGCGAGACTTGCCGAGAGCGCATAAAAATATTTCTGCATTAATTCCTCCGAGACTGCAGCCGTCTCGCATAAAGTATGATTAATATTGTGAGCATGTCGCCTCGTCCCCATCACCTATGTGACCGGTGACGGCGATAAAAGCGGCGTTCTCACACCGGCAAATCTTATCCGAATTTATAAGCCATGTTCAAAATTTACCAGGAAAACCCATCGTTCTAGCCTATCCTAAAATTCCGGGGTTTAAAATGATCGCCAACCCTCATACGAAGCCCCTTTTCCTAAATCTACCTTCCGGATCGACCCGGATCAAAACCTAGGGTGAGTCCCGCCAGAGGGCCACCATCTCTCCCCCCTAACTACAGTATTGCCAAGAACGATTCGCCAGTCTTCCCGGTCTCTTTCGAAAATGTCTTCATCCTGTACCTAGCTAGTGTAAGCAGGGAACTGGACCTGATTGGAAAAGTACTAACCTAAAGCTACGAAGTGATCAGCTCCGAAGAATACAAACAAAAATGAGAACAAACACAAAACAAAAAGTTCTGACTCTCTGCTCCTTACGAAACGAGTAGTAGTGTATAGTAAAGTATAGTAGTGAGAGTAATAAGGTGATAATTGCTAATAATTATTCAATGACCATTCCTCAACCTAATCTAACCTACCCCATGACGTGGGGTTGCGCAGTCCCCGCGCCCTAAAGTATGCCGATAGGGGGGAAAAGGTCTAGAATTTTACTAAATTTTAAAATAATTGTTCTATCGAAATTAATCTTTAATTGACGTAACCAACGCTGGGATCTCTGGGACCAATCCCTTGGCTGGGTTTTGGAATTGCTTTTATTATTGGTAGCACTGTGGGCGGCCTTAGTGGCTACACCCAGGTCATTTCTCATGTTTAATGCCTAATTGACAGCGGTACACGCTAGTATTTTTAAATGCCATCATGCACTCTTGTATTTTAATTAAAATCTCAAGTAATTACTAGAGATCATAATTCCAGGAAATCAATAATTTATTCTTCATTAATTGTGAGCGCCCCATATATTCCAACTGGAATTAAAATATATTGGGAGGTCACTCCTTAAGAATTATAAGAGGTTTACGTTTCTATATCCGCTGTAGGTGGTGGCGCCAGGGTCGCCTGGCTACCATGCCCAATTTATTCATGTTTAAATGCTGCAAGTTTGTTATTAGTTATGATGATTTGACTGATCTGGAATTCGCTAGGAGTATCTTTCCGAAAATTTCCCGAATAATGTTCATTATCTAATTTGAAACATATGGGGAGCGCGTTCCTCCGAAATGTGAGGGGCTCTCAGCCATATCCCGAACTGTGGGTGGTGGCGCTAGTAGCTGCCACGCCCATCGCCTGATATTCCCATACAACAAGCCAAGGTGACTTGTCAAGAGTGTCACCTTGCGAATTTAAGGTCACCTTGGGTCCATAACTACGTATATGGGCCCATGGTGATTGAATACTTCCATATGTATAAATCTTTTAATTTGGATATCCGACTTTATTAATATCATAAATTCTGCGAGCAAACCTAATGTCCGGAATTTATTTCCGTGTAATTTAGAAATTTCCAGGAGGGAAATTAGATAAAAATCTAATGTCCGGAATTTATTTCCGTGTAATTTAGAAATTTGCAGAAGGGAAATTTGATAAAACTCTAATGTCCGGAATTTATTCCCGTGTAATTTAGAAATTTCCAGAATGGAAATTTGATAAAAACCGAATGTCCGGAATTTATTTCCGTGTAATTTAGAAATTTTGGACATGATTTCCCACAATAAATTTTAAATAAATGTAAAAACTCTATCAAATTTTGGAAAAATTGAAAATTTTCACGAAATTTCCAATTTTTCGACCACAGGGAGGTCCCTATGTTCAACACCAACATAAAACTGGCATAACACCATGTAAGAGACCCTTAGAGCTCCTCCCGGAGGATTTGCCCTTCAGACTCCCTTTGCCCTAGGTTTGATAATATCGGTCGTTATGTGGGTTGAATAAATAAAGTACCCGTCTATGATCGAAGCCGAATTATGCCGAATGATAATAATTTATTAATAGAATAATGGAATGACATTACTTACAATTACCCGATGAATTACACTTCACTATTACCTATTATCTCTAGCTATTACTCATCCCTGTCCTTATAAAGGTAAGATGTAAAATATAAGGAATTAGGGCGGATTGGTCCTATGGACCAAGGAAAGGAGGCTAACCTCGGATTGTATTACAATCCGGAGGTCAAAATCCAGACCCAACCTCTAAGAGTTGTGTAACAAGTCCAGAGGAGGGTCACGGATTCGTTCCGTGAGTTTGTAATTACAAACACACAAGAGCCTATCCAACTCGGAGAGGAGATACAGTTTACTCCAGAGCCGGACACGAACTTATCTTAACATTAGCATTACATTGCCTTATCAATCATAGAGTTTCTGTAGAGAAGGTTCTGGATTCTCCTTTGTGTAGTGGAAGGTGATTCTTACGTGTTGGATCCCATGTTGTCGGTAAGGCCTGTTGGAGATGGGACGGAGTGTCACAGCCATGTTAACAATAGGCTGTGATACCAGAGTCACATATTACAATGACGTCAAAGGGTAATTATTATACCGTATCATGTAGCTCTTATGTGTAACATAAAATCCTTATCCTTAAATGATGACTAATGCTAAAGTATTCCTTATGTCATCCTATGTAATAGTACTTGTGGAATAAATGAAGGATAAACACATGAATAAATGACAATGATGAGGTGGAGGAGATTTGAGGTGGATGATGGAGGAGATGAGGGGATGAGGCGATGAGGAGGGGGCAG
>JAQFXU010002222.1:0-22144 GCA_034693705.1 Spatulosminthurus flaviceps
AAAATCGACAGGATTCCTGGGTCAAAAGGCTTGGACGTGGAAACCTGTTACAATTTAACAGGTTTCCCTGTTGAATAGATAATTTTTACAAACATTTAACAGGGGTCCATGTAATTCTACAGGGGCCTTTGTTAAATTTTAACAGGTTTCCACGTCCAAGCCTTTTGACCCAGAAATCGTGTGAAATGGCCTGATTTATTTTTTACTGTGTACACTGTAAAAAATAAATCTGATCGTTGGACGTGGGTCCCCGAAGAAAGGTTCACGAAGGGAAACCTGTAAAAATTTAACAGGTGTTCCAGTTAAAATGATTTTTGAGGTTCAGTTCAACGGGGGAACCTATTACATTTTAACAGGTTTTCCGTTGTGAACCTTTTTTTCGTGTTTAATTTTTTACAGTGTAGTTACATTTTTTGAATATCAGTGTTGAGCTACAGCTCCAAGCAAAATATTTGCTCATCCAGGGGACTATAATAACATTCTCTAGACCAGCAGAAAACACGAGTAATTTCATCAAGAATCATCTTCAACTTCCAAACAACTGTAAACGCATTAATCAATTTCGCCCTTTTGCGAATCGCAAGTAAATATGTAAATATATCATCATATGAAGAATTTTATATATTTTTAAAGTTTTTCCTTCGACACGTATGTATGCAATAAAAGCATAGAAACAAGATTTGCCCCGATTTTTAGCCCCTTTCAATTTGTTCTGCTGAAACTGAGCAGGAATGAATTTTAAAACTGAAATTATGGTATCTTGGAGTTGCCTAAATGTAAAAAAGTATGTAGTGAAGTGAGGTTAAAAGATGCAAGGGAACAAATTCTATGGGCTCGAATTAGGCAATTCTTGTTTATAGCCCATAGCCCATGTGATCATGACAATGTTTTTACATCTCTTAATTGTCATCACTCATCATCTTTAACATATAGGATGGTCTTAGCATCTTGTAGATAATAACCATCCAAGCGGTACCCTATAAATTTGATGCATATATATTTAGTATCGTTCGGGAATTTTAAAAATGTTTTAAGCAAAACAATTTCCTCAATACTGCGTGTTAAGGGCAAAACGGTGCCCCAGGAAAGCAATTTACAAACGCTATTTGAGAAGTATTTTTATTGTTCATGCAAATAAAATGCATTTAAGACTAAAGCTGGTTTCACATATCCCAAGTTAGCGGCAGTCTCTAAGCGACTTCATTCTGAAATCCCTGTCGCATTCATCATTCACCCCCACGCCCCACACTGGCTAAAACAGGAGAGCTATGCGAATTTAAAGCGATTTTCTTCAAAAATTTTCATTCCGACTTGTCATGCAAGCGCCTGTATTTGTTTTTAAAAGTTCAGTCAATCAGCGAATCGCTGACAATGAGTAAAAACCAGTTTAACGTCGCTTACTTTCGGTTCTATTTTATTTTAAATCTCACATTATAACATAATGGTTTAGGCTACCTGGCGCTCCGCGTTCCTAAACGTACGTTTTTTCAAAACATCCATCGGTGCAAATCTAATAGTATGTTATTTACCATATTCTTTTTAGTTTGCCATAAACATAAAGCAATATTGGGTATAATACTATAGCAATTTATACGGTGTCACATGTGAGTATGAAATTAAGAATGTAAAAGAGCAAACAATTATTTTTACGGAGTACATTGGCAAATAATTCTAAGCCTTTATTGAACGGATTTGATACTTCGATTGTAGAGTTTATTGAAAGTTAGAGAATATATAGTATAAATAAATTAACTGACCACCACATGTCGAAAAAGTAAATATTTCTAAACGAGATATCTGACAATGAGTATTTGATGGTATGCTTATAGAAATGCAAAGACCTGAACAATAAATTACTTCCCAAATCAAACCGAGTTTTTGTTTACATGCAATAATAAATTAATTGTTCAAGGAATTAGATGTGGAACTAGTGGATGTCTCAACACTTTTTACGGGTACGGTTGGAAAGCAGCAATTGGTACTCTTCCGCCCTTCTGAAGAAATATCCACAACTTGCCTTCCTTTACATTTCCTCTTGAGATGTACATCAAATTTTCTTCGGAAATTTGTAGTGAACCCACAAGTAGCGCATGAATACAGAGGTTTCCGTATTTGCGAGACCGAATGTGCTTTCTGTGAATGATCGGCGAGTTCATTGAGATTTCTATGAAACTTCCCGCATTCAAGGCATCGATATACGGGTTTGTGGGTAAGACCATCTGGGCAGTGTGAGAGCCAATGTGTCTTCATCCTATACTTATCATGGAATTCTTTCCCACACAACTGACAAGAGAGCAAAACAGCATTTTTTGTGTGGGTTTTCCGATGATGAGCTAATTTTCCCCGGGTCGAAAAGGATTTTAAACATTGAGGATGCGTGCAAATGAATTTCTTTAAACATTCTCCAGTATCTTGTTCTTGAATTACAGAAGTTGCTACCTCACTCTCCACAGAAGAGGAGCTGGAGGAAAGGAAATACGTCGAAGGATCTTGTAATACAGTGTTAGAGCTTCCCTCCTCTCCTTCTCCAGATTTATAAGTGGGTGAGGAAATCGAAAATGTATGCATGGTTGCTAGACGAACTGGAGCTTGAGCAATGGTAAGTGAGGCTCCTGGAATTGCTAAAGGATCTTCCTCATTTAATTCCTCAGGTTTCTCCAATAACGTCTCCAAATTTGTCAGAATTGGTGTGGAGCTTGAATTTATTGGCTCTGTCACAATCTCTTCTGGTTCTACTTTTGAATTCCCTTCTCCATAATCATCTGACGTGTCTTCGTGTACCAATGCAGGGAGAACAGGATCGGTGGTTGGGTCACTATTATTACTGATTCCATTTATTGCTAAAGATTTTGTCATCTTAGTCACAGCTGAAGTTACCTTCCCATGGAGTAACTTAGAGGGGCGGTCCAAAACAGCGATGGATCTACAAAGGATTAAATACACATTTAAAACAAACCATAATTTATACTCTTATCACAGTTCAGTGACAGTTAAAAAATGAAACTCCTGTTTCAATTATATCTAATAACCATTATGTTAATTAATGCAAATTCTGCAATATCTACCTGCATGTACTTATATGGCGTTTGAGAACAGACAAGCTGGAGCAAGCCATGTCACAGTATTTGCATTTGAAGAATCTCCACACCTTTACATGGTTCTTCTGAAGTATCTGGCGAAGATTTGTCAAAGTATCTTCATCAGCCCCACTGACAAATGAATGGAAATTCTTCATGTGGATCTTCATCTGCACAAAGGACGAGAAAGTCTCCAGGCATACTTTGCATTTTAATTTCCTTGTCGTCACGGGATGAATCCTCTTGTGAATCTCGTAATTGGAAACTTTGTAGAATCGCTTCTTACATTTCCCACAAGTTCGAACATGAGGAGCGCTTAGTAAACCCTTAGAGGAACGCCTTTTAAGGATTTTTGCTATTTCACACCGATCAAATCCCCCATTGCGATTTAATTGTTCCACGGGATCACTGTAAGGGAAAACCATTACAAAATATTTCATACATTCTGATAAAAGCTGCGTACTGCTGATGAACCAATTTAAATGCCTGAAAATAAATTTGCATTACAAAATACATGCATTATTGACAAGAAAATACAAGGTAAACTCACATGAAAGTAGGTAGCTCCAAAATATACTGAATTTTCTGAGCGAATGACGCCAAGATTTTTACTGCAGATTGAAGACTCTCTTTTTGCCACCAAGGACATTCAGCTAAACTGTACGCAAGATCTGAAGTAGTTTCTTTCAATTCCGTATGAATTTCTTGTAATTTCTTATTTTCTTTCTTCAATTCATCAATCTTGCCAAAATTTTCCGCACACAAATCCTGAAGCCTAAGCACTTCATTTTGTAAGTATGTTAAGCCCTCGCGAGATTCGAAATTGGGTAGTAAAAACGACATCTTTTTTTAACTTTAACTACCAATAATTATTTTCCCCCCAATTTAAAACACCTCATCTAACAATAAAAATTGTGCATAATATGTAACTTCATGGCACAATCTATTAATAATAATTATTATTATTAACGACAATAACAACACCGTCTGAAAAAGCTAACATTAAAGATTCCGAAAACTATTTTCTCACAACTATATAATAATATAATAATTACTATAATAACAATTAACGTGAGGAGTATGCCTAACAATAAAATTTTTTACCGTGATTTTTTCCACAAATTTGATTGCCAATTGTCACTAACAGTGGAACAATATTTACAGCAACAGTAATAATGATTATTACAACTAGAGCAGATGAGGGTAGGGAGAAAAGTACAATAAATGTGAGAAGTAATGAATAAATTTATTTTCCTACGTGACAAACAGCCCCTTATCAATGATTTTGGTTGACATTGTCGGTGAACTTTTTTGTTCTTGTATTTTGCTTATTTCGTGTTTAAATTCAACTCAGAAACTTAAATCCCACATATTATAATAAAAGGTCAAGTTAACGCCTTATCTATATCCTAAGCGTTTAGAATTTTGTTTCTTCATACGAAAAGTCCAGGGAATTTAAATACAGGAATAATATGATAGAAATTTGGTCAGCTTACGTTTTTGGTAACTAATCAATATTTCTGGGTAAGTACTTACTACTACTACAATGCTATAAGCTACATGGGTGTCTGCACATGCTTGTATCCAAGTTTATTGTGGGAGAAGTACTACATACTATAAACAATTACTTCTACACTGCTGTACACCGTCCTGTACTAAATATTCTGTCTGGAGCTTCGTACAATCTTTCCATGCACACACACACACACTGTACAGAGAGTAGACGAACGTCAGGGAGTAAACTCCAGGAATTTTTTTTTCACAGAAATTGATTTTATGAAATTAATGCATGGTTACAGCAGAGTTTTTACACTTGTGATGGTAGCAACCTATTGAGAAAAATGCGAACGGGAAATAAGGTGCCAAGAAATTCCTTTTGCCACCCCCAACTTGAAAAGCTGTTTTAGCCAGAGGTAAACAAATCAAAACACAAGAATTTCGTAGTAGAGTTTCTCCTTTATCCCATCCAATAACTATGCTCAAGAGTACACACACACACGTAGTCTGCTCATAAAATATCTGAAAAGATACCATTTCATACATTGAACATTGTATGCCCATGCTCATACTGTACAGGTTTTTGGTGGTTTAAAGTCCTGGCTTGCTCTTCTCTCTCCTGTCGGCTGTGTCTGCATGCTGCAGAGGCTAACACATCTGTATCATTTGAGATGTAGTTTTACTGAGATGTGTGTGTAAGTATGTAGAGTATGAAAGTAGTACTAAAGACTACGTTCGCATCCTACATAATAATAAGTACTACATCCATACATTCCACGGTGATGGCAAGGTTGGTGGCTTTATGCATATGAATGAGCAGATGCAGAGGAAATTCTTTACATCTGCCAAGATGTTTAACAGCAGAATGATCAAAAG
This sequence comes from Spatulosminthurus flaviceps, assembly GCA_034693705.1. Classification (NCBI taxonomy): domain Eukaryota; kingdom Metazoa; phylum Arthropoda; class Collembola; order Symphypleona; family Sminthuridae; genus Spatulosminthurus; species Spatulosminthurus flaviceps. The sequence continues at coordinate 5,451 of JAQFXU010002222.1, forward strand.
GAATTTTGGAGGTGAATTGAGTGACACGGTGATTGAAATGTGATAGAAAGGAATGGATGAATTATTGAAATTGAAAATATTTCATACAGAATTAATATATACAGAGGATACCTGTTTTGAACGTATGGTAATATGTAGATTGTGTTTTTATTATTGAACGATTATTCTTTTGGAAAAATATTTTTCGTCACTTAAAAGAAAGGCTATATAAGTTCTAAATGTAGTAAATTATCAGATGGATACATTTTTGAGTGTATATATATACTGCAAAGTAATTATTCCTTTCCCTGCTGCAAACAAACAAAAACTACGTCAAGGGTAGTTATGTCCATGGTTAAATCTTGGGTAAAACTGCACATGGTGGTGAGATGGTTGATTTTCGTGGAGAGACGGAAGAGATACTTTCGAATCTGGCAGCCATCTATCTTGTGGGCCGGTGTTTACACCGTGCAGAATAGTGTAACTTGTTTCCGGAGTAATGAAATCCCCTTGATTGGTAAATTGTTCTGGCCCATGCTCTACCACAATGGGTGTGCACACAGAATTTTCAAAAGCCCAGTAATTGCTGTAATTATCAAGTCTGTAGTCACTTCGCCGATAAACACTACTACTATAAGTCCTGGGCGTGACACACCTGGTTTGATTGGGTTTGTAGAAATATTCTATGGTTTCAATCACGCCGGATCTCTTTTGATAGCTGTCATAATTTGCATTGTCTTCCGCTGGCTCCGCTCCAACTTTCACACTTTGCAAGGAACTTTGCAGGGAATTTTGGAAACATGAATCTTTTGCAAACCGTTCTGCAGCTAAACATTGATACTCCCGTGATAAAGCTGGAACAGAAGAGAGTACTCCGGTAGGCAGCATTGGGGTTGGAGAATTTGGTAAGGTGTTTTCCATTTCCATGCGAGCATCCGAATCCTTTTCTCTAGGTTCATCTGGTATATCTCCGGCTGCCCCAGTTTCAGCCTGGTTTGCTTCTAAAATTGGTACGGTTACTATTGAAGAGGTTGCTTGATTTATGACGGATTTTAAAAGCTCGTCTTCATCAGATTCTTCGGTAAACATTTTTGGGGGTGGTGGAAGAGATGGATCGGTTACAATACTGTTATCCTGGCGACTCCTTTGGGACTCCGGCGTCTTTTTTGGCTTACTCCTTGCCCTTTGAGCTTGTAAAATTGGACGGGGGGTGGGATTCGTCCTGGTATTTTCGAAACCGCTTGAAGTTGATGGTAGTGTTAAATTCATTTCAGGTGTAAGTAAGGATTCGATTAATCTTCTTGTGGATTCCGGAGTTTGAGAACTAGCCCGGTAGGGTGAGTCAGATGATCGAGCGCTCATTGGAGGAGGCGGAGGAACAACAAGGGAGAAATGTTCAGGTATATTTGAATTTGAAGCTGGAGGAGGGGGAACCACTAAATCATCAAAAAGGCGGTCGGGTCTAGAAATGCCATTTTTTATAGCAATTGACTCTACTTTTGTCTCTCTACTGTTGGTGCGATAGCTGGAATTTCTATGTTGTTTACTACTGCCTCCAGATTTAATTTCTTTCTTATAATGTAGTTCCAATGGAGGTGGAGGATGACAAATTGTTAAATGCAAGCCATTTGTTTGGTCTAGCTCTGATTGGTTGGCATTGGTAAATTCCGCAAACATATTCGGAGGAGTAATGACCGTCTTCTTATTGGTTAGGTTGCAGCGCCTATCGCTACGTTTCTCTGAAAGGTCACTTAGTTGTCTAGAACTTAGCTGGAGCTTAAATTCTTGTTTTGACTCCGCCTTAAACCTCAGAGTTTCACTACTAATTGTTACGGCTTCCGAAATAGAATTAGGCGGATTTTCATCAGTCGTTCGATCCACAAGAGGGTTTACTTGGGAGGACGATTCTTCAATGGTGGTCGAGGAATGCTTAAAGAACTCTCTTCGCACACTGCGACAGGATACTGGTTTAGGGGGTTTGTGTTTCACTACTGGAGCCTCCGTATTGTCTTCCCCTTGGCTTAACAAAGCTTGTAAAAGAGGATCGGGTTCTATTGAAAGATAATCATCGGGCGGTAAAATCACATTAGCGTTAGGATCGTGGATTTGAATGGTATATGATCGGGATTTATCTGCATGGGTCTCATCTTCAACCTTCTCCGGCCTTTTAGAGGTAGGAGGGACAGAAGCTGCCTCCATAGGTTGCTTGCAAACAAGTTCTCTTCCCGACTTTTCTGAATTAGACATTTCAGCCGGCAAAATATTTGGAAAGGTTCTAACAGTGTAGGATTTAGATTTGTCTGCATCTGGCGAGTTTAGATTTGTTTGGATAGCAATGAGCTTCTTTTGTTGTTTTTCGTATTGAATCGTGCGATGCACACGATTCGTCCCAACAGTTTTATTTCCATCGGCATTTTCTCTCGCCCATTCATCAATTTTCCTTGCAGAAACTTCCTGGCTGGATTCAAACTGAACTGTGGAAGGGAATTGACATCTGTGAATGTTACTGGAGTTATTTTTATTAAGTCTCTTGTCCATTGCTATACATTCGGAGGATAAACTGGCAGAGGAACAGAGTTCAGCTTGTCCTTCATTGGAACTTCGTTTTTTCAGGAGAGTTTCACTTGCAACGCTTCTCTCTGAATTTAATGACCATTCACTATGGACTGAGATTTGCACACTGATATCCACATGACCTTGAACCCTCTGAGTCAATGGAGCTTCCTCATCACCAGTGGATTCCGAACTGAGAATAGTAGAATTGACGGCAGCATCGATTAAGTCTTGGTAGTTTCCGACTTTACAAATTTGGCCGATTGATATCATTTCTGGTTCCTGCTCTTGGTCTATCCCTGTTTCAGACGTTTCTGTTTGTGTGGATGCTGATGACGATGGTGGGGCACGTTTGGATTTTAATTTGGCATTTATAATTGTCTCCATTCGTCTGGATAAAAAATTTAAAAAGCGATTTTGAAATTTAGTAATGAATGTTATGTATGAAATGAGACCTACTTTTTGTATTGTTGATTATCAAATCCACATGAATTTATTCCAGCTGTTTAAAGCATGAGTACATTAATTTATTTAGTTCTGACACGTCGGTTCTTCTTTGTAGGCAGGCAAAGGAACCTTTTTAGAAAAAAATTTCTTAGAATGTCAGAAAATGGTTTTTTGGACCTTGCCACTGCTTCCAAGTTAATATTCTCATCCAAGAGCTGCTTCTCAATCTCACGATAACGGTAACAAGTACTTGCGTCTTCAATCGCTTTCGCTATTCTTTCTTCCTGGGCAATACATCTCTGCTCATTGCTTCTTTTCAGACTCCTGAGTTATTTTAAAAAAATTATTATTAAACAATTGCTCAGCATTTAAACGTAACGTATGGATGTAATGCACGAATAATTGGACAATTTTATCTGAAAATATGTTTCTCACTTAATGCTGTCATACTCCGATTTTGCAACCTCAATTTTCTTTTCCAGGTCAGATATATCAGTCCATTCCAGTTCCAAGGTACGCTTAAGCTCTTTATTCATATATTTGAGCTTGCATAAATCTTGGAAAAATTCTTCCAAAATCCCAAAATGAGCCTCAATATCAATCTTAAGGGTTTTCCCGTTGGATAGGTTTGCACCACAAATTGGGCACAAGACATTGTAAGTGGTACCGTAACAGTCGCCTTTCCTAATAAATAAATTAGTACATGTATTTTCCGCCCATTTTTTCCTGGTTTTGGATGGATTTAAAATTACGTATTACGAAAAATAAGAATTTAATTTACGTCCGATAATTTGTGATGTATTCATTCAGGCAGTTTTGATGGAATAAGTGACCGCACTTTGTACTAATTATTCCTCCCCCAAACTTATTACTGGTCTTATCTTCTCGACCCGAAAGCGTCAAAGCTTTATGTCTTCGTAGACTCGAGGCTAATGTATTCTTTCTACAGAAATGGCTACCTTTACGTCCTGTGCCGCACAAACATTTTTCACAGATGGGACAATATGGCATGTTCTGTGTTAGGTTAGAAAATTTCAACTCATCAGTTTTGCTGTATATATTATTTATATTGACTTTTTAATCCTCATAATTTACACTTCACTCACAACTTCACAGTACAGGTTAAATCATGTGAAATAACATCTGAATGCTGTGATTCTGTCGTTGGAATGAACTTTTGGCAATAATAAAACTCCTCTCTGAACCACACTTATTAACCAACATTTATGCACCCTAATACGCCCTTTCCATAGTTAGTATTTAAATTATTTTAAAATGTCGAAACCTTAAATAATCAGCGTTCTAGGCTTCTCGGTCTCCTTCTGGACTTCTAGGAGTAATTCGTACCATCAGAATCAATGACAATGACGTCCCATTCAAGAGCTTCGTTTTTAAAATATATATTATTACGGTTCTAATCCTAGGATCTATTTTAACAACAAGCCAGAAAAAGAGCTAATTCATCAAATCCAGAGTTTCCATTCCTGGGGGGGTTATTCTCGAAAGATTTACGATCGTAAGTCCGATCGTAAGTTCCGAGTTACGATTTTTGCAATGTTAAGTTGCATTTAGTTGCGATATCGTAACTTTTGTTCGAGAATAACCCCCCTGAAGTACAGGTATGGAAAGATGGGTTCAAAGCATTTTTAAGCTCAAATAATGTCATGTCTGTTGTAAAATCGCGAAATTTGATGTAGTCCAACGTCCAACAGTCCTGACTCCCAAACTTCCCTTGTTTTCTTTAAATTATTGGCATTGGCTGCTGAATGAAATTATTGTTCAATTGAGATTACGATCTTGTACTTCCACTGGAGGTTGGAGCTTAGATGCCAACGAAGTTTGACATCTTACGAAAAGGTTTTCTATTTCTAAAATACTGAGTGTCGGATGCTTTTCGAACACAGGTGATTATAGGTGAACTGTTTGAAGAGAAAGAAAGAAGGCAGCAAAGTATAGCCATGCTCTACACAGCAAATTTTGAAAACACCATTACGCAGTTTGTAGTTAAGTAAATAATGCTTTATTACTTATTATTTAACCGTTCCCTTCTTGTCTAGCTTGAGCTGCTGGGGGCGCGGGCGAGTCTTCTTGAGTATAATCATACCTTTCGGCGAGATTTTATTTTGTTTCGATCTCGAATTATTTTTTATCCCTCTCGACCTCGACCTTTTGGTCTACTATAATGTGGATGTTATAGTCTTATAGTACCAGTTTTGGTCTTCTGCATCGGTGATTGTGGAAGAGACGTGTAAGTCAGTCAGTTCTGTTAATTTAAATAATGTTATTTTTATTATTTTATTACTTAAATAAAAACTATTGTTAATATTATTATTCTTAATCTTGATTATTCTTGATACAAAATAATATTATTATAACAAAGACGAAAAAAGGCAATGGCTGGAGCTTTCCTATAAAATTAACAATAATAAAATTATTATTATTATTTTGCTATAGTTTGAGAAATTATTAACCAGCCTATTTTTTCATTAAAAAATAAATGAAAGTATTATTTTTAAACAAAATCAAAGTATTATATTTAATAAATTCCCAGAGTATACACCTTAGTAACCATACTTGTGGAGATTTTGGAAATCTTCTGTGACAGAAGACATGTTTAGAGAGTAAATTCGAACATTTGTCCCGTCCGCCCGTGGCCTAGTAAACTTGATTATAGAACTTAAGAACGTGTTAATCGAAATTTTCATTGGAAAATTTCCTAAAAGTTCCATTTAAGTAAGGTTTAGTTGGGGCAAAGTTTGCCCGGCAAACCTTCGAGGTTTTGCTAACAATGAGTGCCTAAATGTTGCATATTGTAAACGTTACATATCCACGCCAACGCAACAGTTTGTTGTCATTCTAATCAACGATTGTATAGCTGAGGCAGAGGACATGACCTTGACATTAAGTGTAGAGTTGCAAAAGTATAATAGGGTTAAGCCGTTGCGTTGTAGAGTAGACCTTATTGTGCCTTGTGAAGTACGAATGACGAACTCGCAGATGCCGCTACATGTATGCTTAACCGTCTGTGGAGCTAAGGTAAGCGTGCCTACTACATCCAGCCGACAGGCCAATCAGAGCACAAGCGGGCGTGTGTAACACCAGAGGGAGGTTATTACTGCTTCGGGCCCTGACGGCTGATGTCTATACATCTCGTTTTCTTATTTTCTTTTCTCGTTTTCTCGTTCCCTTAGAACGCTACGGCACTAAATACCGTGTTCATTTTACTTCCTACATTTTAGTGATTAGCAGACTTTAGATTTAGACTGCAGTCGACGTTAGTGAAGTGGATTCCTTACAGGAGATTGACTTCCGGAGTGAAATTTTGTGTTTAAATAATTAGTAAGTATTTCAATGTGTGGGATTGTGGGGTACGCTGAATAACTGGTGAAAAGAAATTGAAATAGGTAAGTACTTCAACGTTTAAAATTAAAATTAAATGAGTTTTTTAATGGAAGGATATGTAAAATCGGGTTGATAATGTGAACTTTAAGGGAATTTTTATTTTATTGCCTGTTTGAAATATTTGAAGCTGACTACTTATACTATGAGTAAATTGGTGGAAGAGGGGCTGTTGGATGCGTTAGTAGACCATAGCGTTGAGGATATAAACTTGGAGTTGATGACCGCTGCAATGGAAACTTTGACTGTTCCGGAAGAATCTTCGCTTTGCTTGCTAAACGAAAACATAGTGGCGGAAAATAAAGACCTGGGAAATTTTGGTTCTGAAACGTGAGTTAGTGTTTTTAAACTTAATACCGTAGACAAATTAACTTAGTCGGGATTTTTGCGTGCACAAGTGATCGGAAGTGAAAGGAATTTCTTTAGCTCGAAGGAACTGCAGGCATACAATATACAATATGGATTTAGTTGGCTGAAAGTTGAAATGTTACGTGATTCACAGGGTGGAAGTGGATGTGAAACACTCTGGGAAACAATACTTGCGTGGAGAATTGACAGAGAAAATACGGCAATACAGGAAGAGCTTGGGAGGAACTAATGACATTTGGTCTAAGAAATTGACGAACCTGTACGAAAGCACCGAGAAGCTTTTGGCAATGGCTGAGGATATGTCCCAGTTAGATCTATCTACTTGTTCTCAAGAGGAGCATGATGCTCTTGTGCTGATTTTTAAATCAGCTATGATGGAATTCAAAATGGAGCTTGAAAATGTTATGCTGAAGCTCGGCAGTGGTTTGGGAAAAAACGAAGCTGGACTTGTGGAGGTTGTGCAAACTAGCTCCCTCCCTGAAGATAATGGTTGGGATGACAACTCATTGTCACTTAGCTTCATGAAAGAGGTGCGGATCTTTGAATTTCTTTTGTCCACGCTCGAAAATATGGAGGGATTTCAAACTGCCGTAAGGATGAAAACCCAACAGGAATTGCAGAGCACCAAACTGGAGTTGAGGATTAAAACGCAAGAAAACGAAGCTCTTTTGCAGAACGAGCAAGAGTTGAAATCATTGTTGAAGGAGTTACAAGCGAAGCATTCCGAACTTGCAAACAAACTGATGAAAACTCAACTTCTATTGAACCACCAAGAAGAAGGATGTCTGCCACAAGAATCTACGCAAATGCGATCACTGCGACCACGATCGCGTAAGGGAGCCAGCAAATCCAGTGGGATGTGATGCTAATAATAATAATCATTACAGAACTTCTTAGATGGCACGTCCCCCCAGTTTATTGTGCTTCAAATAATGAAGTATGAAGGTATATAGACATTTTTACCTTCAAAAATATCTTAAGAAATCTAACGGATCAGAACTAATTTTCCTCTTTTATGTTTTATATCTTTGTCTCACATAAAAATCTTAAGGAAATCAGTTTTTGATTTTTCAGTTTCGTAGCTGAAAAATCAGATTTTCAAAAGAATTATTTTACTTTAATGAAAGCCGTTCAACATGAAGATGTTTTAGTCGTAGAATCTGTAGATGTAATTGCTTCCTGTATTTTACAAGAACTAAGAGCTACTGTAATCCCTAATTTAATTCACCTATACTTTTTGCCTCAGCAGGGTAAGTATGTAACATTATTGTAGCCTTATTATTTTTCTTCAGGTTATTTTCATGTTTATATACTTTTGAATAGCGTATATGTATGTAAAAATTTTACAGCATTAATTTAAGCTGTATCTTTATTGTTAATACTTCGTATTTTTGTTTTTCAGTAAGTTGTTGTTTTGCTTAGTTAGAGCGGGATTCAGAGATAAAGTAGTACGTGTTGTTGTTACTAATAATAGTAATAATAATAAAATTATTATTAAAAACCTCAAAAATAGTTTAATATTCTCCGTCAGGCCCACTCACATAATTACCATAGCGATCTACTCAGATCTTGTGTCAATATTAGACTTTCGAACCCTTAGTTGTACTTCAAAGATCAAGGGCTTAACTTCGATGCGGGGAAAAACTGCATTCACCTAAATTTTCGTAGCCCTCACGTCTCTACACTTTGGGAGTGATTCAATGTTTTCAACAAATTCAGGCATTTTGTTGTTACATGGTCACCTTTAAATAGCATTTTTATGCATTTCTTTAAAGGTGAAGGTGAATCTGCCTTGCGATTTTTGAATTTATTTTTACACAAAAATCCTTTCAAGTAAAAAATATGAATTCCATTACAAAATTTCGCGAATGAACCTCCAAGGCTAGTACTTTTTTGGCTAAATCGCGGGCTTTGCAAAAAGTAATTACGAAGGGACAATTTGTTGTATTATCATTCTTAGTTTGCTGTACCCATCTTCGTACTTCATTTTGGCTTTAACTTGTATCTCGTGTTGCTACATAGCATTGCACTGTTGGGCTCCATTATGATTAATTGCGATTTTGTAATTTAACCAGCAAGTTCCAGTGAACATAGAAATTAATTATATTCAATAGAAATTGTTTGCTTGAAGTAAGCCAAGACTATGCTTAAATATATTTGTACCATATTAAAGATCTAGTCCAGTTTACTTGACACACATTTTTGACAAATTATTGTTTATCAAAATACGAGACTTTTATCTTTAGGACAGGAACTCAGCAACTTCATCTAATTCTCTTTGGCGAGCTTGCTGGTGAGCCCATCGTGCTTCCGACAGAGCAGGAGAAAGCTTGTACTTTTCATGAAAGATTTGTTTACCACACTTTAAACATTTTTTACCACCTAAAAAGCACAAAAAACTTTCATAAAATTCAACCCGTTATTGAATATGACACTATAAACAACGATACTGTCCAAATCCCGTTTACCTGTAAAGGGAGGTGTTTTCATGAACTCGATTAAACACTTTAGGTGATACAAATGCCCACAATACACTCTCTCAACATGTAAATCGTGTTGCTCATCATTTACTGCATCTACAGGATTCTGGAAAATGAACGATTAAGTAATGAAACTTGTTCAAACATAAAACTTCATTCCTTATAGTTCAATTTCTACTAGTCTATTGATGATAATGATAATATTATAACTGCACTCACAGCTGGAAGGCAATTGCCATTGCAAAAACAACATTTTTCATTCGGCAAAAAGTGAATTTGTTGGGATATAAAAGTTGCGACGGGTAGGACCGATGGTTTAGGTTTGAAAGGAGCATCACTTGGTTTAATTTTCTTCTTATTTAACGGGGGTTCTACACACCTCCGGGCAATTTCAGTCATCTGTCCCAGAAAAAATCTTTGAAGGGCTGGTGGGAAATTTGAGTCATTGGTATCAACTCTGAAAATACACAGACATGACGTAAATGCAGCAAACTCAAAAATCCAAACCCAAGCTTGCTGCACATTCGATAATTAGCCAAAACATTTTTAGTATAAAATGATAACTTTATTTCTATAATCACTAAAACATTTATTCCACTTACAAGACTCTCGATTCAGGGTAATTATCAGGCACCCTTATAGCCACTTTGTGTTGATATAAACCTTCATTAAGATACAAAATAATACTCGAGTTTTTCTGTTTCAATTTCATTTCATCCTTATCCCCAGCAAGGACTTCTCTCTTTATTTCCGCGATTTCATCCGCACAGCAACATAAAGGATTTTCTTCGATAAATTTATACAAAAATTCCACAGATCTACAAATCTGGGTTTCATCTAGAAAATATTCAATGCAAATTTATTGGTACATTCTCTCACTTGTTATTACTCATTTCTTACCCTCTTGATCGTAACATGTACTAAAAATCTAAACACGAACCTAAATAATTTTTAGCATGTTCTTCAACTGTTTGTTCTAATTTTTTCAAAAAATTTTCTCCAAGCGTTTTTGACTTTAGTTCAATAAGTATCAGCTCCGACGGGTATCCTGGAGGGAATTGGAATACAACTGCTAGAGTTTTTACTTCTGATTTCCTGTTGTAGAAAACAAATTATTTAGAAAATTTCACTGGAACTCAAATTTTCGATGAAATGAATATCCAGACGAGTTTTGTTACTTACGAAATTTCTACGCGAACGTGAGCCCTTGCTGCTGTTATAAGACGTAGCCCTTTAAATCTCTCGGAAAGACAAAATTTCTTGACAGCCTCAATTTCATTTTCTATCAAATTCATGTTTTATTGTTGTCTTGTATTTGTAAAAATAGTTATTTAAAATATTTTATTCGTCCACACAAACAAATGTTACTCATTACTTGGTTATTAACTATACATACCAAATTCATAATGAGTTACATGTGCGAATAATTTGAATGTGAGTTATAAAAGAGAAATGAAGATGAAAGTGGAATATCACTTCTATGGTTGGTTTATTTAGTAAAGAATTTCTTAGAAAGAATAATAAGGGTTCAATAATGATAGTAATGAAAGCAAAATGTTCACAATGCAGCTTCAAGATGTAATAGTGGGCTAAATATCTTCAAATGAGAATGAATAATCTGATTCATAAAAGATACTTCAGTGTCAGTGCAGTGATATTGTATACCGAAGTGATTGAGATTGAGAAGTTGTAGTTCGCGGTATTTGCACCTTACGTACGTTCACGGCCGGGGATAATGGATATACATGCTGCATCACAAGAGCCCCTACTGCTATTCAACCTTTCGAGATACTTTGGATTCCAAGTTTGGAAGTAATTACTAAATGAAGTCATTTCTGAAGAATTTTCATGCTGTAATAATAATAATAATTCTTTAAAAAGGTGGAATGTTAACCTAATTTACACTATGATAGGCGACTCGAAATTAAATGCACGTATACTTACAGAGTTACAGAAAAGAATTTACGAATTTATTGACGATAACAGTAATAACTCTTAGAATGATGTTCAAACAAAACGCATTAATGTGCATACTTTCCTCGTCAGTCAGGTTTAATGAAAATTAATATTATTACATGCAGGCAGATCTGATGTGACTAGCGGTCTTCTTGACTGAAAGGATAGAAAATGAAAAGATAAGAAATTAGCAACATGAAGGTGAGTAAAAACGTGGGTTGTATGACATCATGACGGGTTACTGAAGGAACTTGGAGCTACAATAATTATGAAGCCTGGTCTTGTTTATTGAGAATCTTCCATGCTTGGAGCATTGACCAAATGCTTAAAGGACGCATGTAACCTATAGCTCTGTACTTCTTGTGGGCATAAAGCGCCTCTGGAGTTTCAAATCCCATGCCAATTTTCTCATAGACAGTTCGGTAGATCCCTTCAGCAGTTTTAAATCCTTCGTCAGTCATTCCCTGTAAAATAAATTATTCGGGTTAGAGATGGAAAGGAGTAGAATCAGCAGGTAGCGGATGCAGGAGGATTTACAGGGCTGAGTTAATGACTTACATTGTGAATCATAGTTGCAGCTAGGGAATATGTAACTCCAGTCCAGACTTCCTCGCTCTGCACGGAGAAGTAATCAATTGTACCGTCAGGTTTCATGCCATTGACAGCTCCGAGTTGACCGTCACAGAACGACAGAACATTTTTTTCATAAATTGTTTTTAGAGCACGGCGTACATTCTCTTGGGGAAAAATTTTAGATACATCGTCGCCACACATTGAAAGAAACCAGTATCCACAAAGCTGATCAGACATTATACTTTTACCATGCTGATCCTCTGACGCATCAAATTTGTAATAATCACCGGTCCATAGCTTTTCTTGAAATGATTTTCTTCCACGTTCTAGGGTATCTTGATATAATTCCAAATCACCTTTTTTTACAGTAGCATCCATCTCTGCCTCTTTTATCATTTCTGATATAGCGTAAAGCGAAGCCAGCCATAGGCTACCACAGTAAGCACTGAAATGAAAACAGAACCGTGAAGTTAAAACTTATGAGCAAAGTAGTGATGACACTGACTGGCTAAACACCCAACATGAGCCTATAAGTTATTACCTAGGACCGGTCATTATCCAGGTGTCATAAGTTTGATCAGCAGAACCTGAGTTTTCTATTAAACCATCTCCATCGGAGTCCCATTTCATGCTGTTCTTCATTAAGACATCACAGACGGGTAGCATATCATGGAGGAATTTTTTATTTTTTGAATATCTAAAGTCACGGTATACTTGTAATACAAATTTAAGATTCAAGTCTCGCCATTCAGAAACATCATGAATGCGGTAGGAATTTATTTTCAAAAATGGATCTTCACTGGGATCTCCAAGGTCATGAACAACAGAGTCTACATGTTTACGAGCAGAACGACAACCGTCAAATAGGTGAATACGAACACTATCATCCCGATGCTTAACCGCATCAGCAATGTCGTACTGCAAGGATAATTGCAGGTTGGGCCAAAGATGCATTAATGCAAACGAAGCGTAGAAATGCACATCATAGGTGTTATACATTCTGTACTCATGAGCTTCTAAGTAAGCAAAACGACCGTAGTCATTCCGGATACTTGTGGTGTCTGAAACTAATTTAGGCAAGGGTTCCGGGGAGTATTCAATCCATACTGACCCTCCGTCAGCAACAAAGTACAGTTCGTTAAAGAGGGCACTTTTGAACCAAGACGGGAGTTTTCTATGAATGTTAAATATTTAGAATTAAAGCACTTAGGATTGCAATATGAGGGTTTACATGCTGTACAATTTATTATGAGACGTAAAGGGCAAATGAAAACAGAGGGGAAATGAGATAATGTTTCCATAGAATAGTGTACAATGAACTTACGAGTCTTTTAAAACTTGATCTTGCCACTGACAAATTTCTTCATCCCAAACCGTGTAATTACTCAAACAGTAAGTGGAGAGGGATCGGACGGCTGCTGTTGTTTCCTTAATGTCCTCATTAGAGTCTCTCAAGGAGTCGATGAACCTCACGTACCGTCTGCAAGGGCAAGGGATACAAGAATAACTTAAATTAAGTTACTTAATACATTTAGCATTTAGACATTACAGACAAAATAATACTTCCTTCTGTTCTATACAATTAAATAAAGGTTTACCTTGTATGCTGACGCTGCTTCCCTTTAAAGTGTATCACCGGTTGATGCCAAACTAGACTAAATACCATTTCATCGTTTTCGAGAGCACCCACTATAGCCGAACAGCACACAGCACTTCCGACTTCCCCTCGTTTTAATTCGTACCGTGAACTTTCCACATCCAATCGACCTGTCCCTGCCAGTTTTATCCACAAATCCGCACCAGTTTTAACATCAAACTGAGTCATATTTGTAACAACCTGGTGTTTCTATAGCCAGAGATACCAACGAACGGATTAGTTAGAAAAAAGTTTCGAAAAGCCAGTGTAGCATTGCAGGAGCCTTATTTCTCATACCTTCTGAAGACTACTAATCCCATAAGTAACATCAATTCCGTCAATGTTTTGTTCCAAAGCAATTCCCTGTATTTTACTCTTGTCCTTCTCCTTAGAGAAAAAAGTCTCACTGGTGCATTTTCCTTTCCCGTCACATTTCGACCCAGTACCGTTTTTAAATGTAAAAGTAATTGATACATCTTTAGGTTTCGAGTCTTTATTTTCTACAGTCCACACGAAAGCTGCTGCTGGCATGCAGGAATCCTGTTCATGTTGTGTAAAAATATATATTTATTTGTTATTTACCAATACCTAATGATGTCTTTTTAATTATTTACGGAGGCATAAAACTACTACTTATACACATTGCATCTCACTACCCAGAAGAAAGAGTACACCTGATTAAATCATTTCCCTCACATGATCTGACCTTATAATTATTAGGTATTACAGGTGAAATTTGCTTGCATGTTAATACAAGATTCTGCTCCGGAATGTTATAGGTATACCAAGCTCTCGGATACAATCCCGTATAGCTTCCATGAGCTGGATCAAAGGACCAATCCCACGCTGACAAAGTTCCCGGATCACCAACGCCCGACAAAACTTTCTGGTACAACAAAGAGCCTTTGGTGTCCCGAACAGTCAGTATAAACTGATCAGCATGACACACATCATACGTGACCAACCCAGGGGTCATCTGGAATCTACAGAACTGACCTTTGAAACCTCTTCCAATCGTTCCAGCTCCAATACCCCCGCACGGAACACCTAAATAACAAAAACTCATACTGGAATCACACGTCAAACTCTCCTATAAACTAACCTATCATAATTACAAAACACCTTCACCCACCATATATTTGCTTCCCATGTAGCATATACAAATCAATAAAAGGTTTCACACCCCGGATCACCCATGTCCCAATCCACCAGATAAAATACCTGAAAAACACCCCAACAAACACCAACTATTAATTAAATACATAAATACGTGTACATACTTCAAAATTACAATCCTCGCAACTAACATATAATACAACACACACCTTCCTCAAACACCTCACCTCAAAAATAACGGCAGCAAATCCGGCAATTGTTTCAATTTCGGACGAAGATTCTGATCCCATGTTTCCCGAAACACATGTGTCATCCCCACTGACCAACCGTACTTGGGTCCCTCCGCCGCCCGAACTTTGTTACCCTCCTCATCCATAATTTCAAATTTGTCTCCTCTTCCAACCACCAACAAAATCTTCCTTTCTTCTCAACCTAATATATTCTCCCCTATAAAAAAAACCAAGCATATAATTATCTTATCCTTCACACAAATAGCCTCATTTCCTCCTTTTCTCCCTAATATAAAAACAATATGCAACGGCCGTGAAAGTGAAACTAAAAAAAATGCAACAAAAAATACACCAACCAATCATTCACTTCTACGGATTCACTTCTCCACTACTACAAACTACAACAATTTTACTACAAACTATACAATGTTTCTCCACATCAGTCTTTTTCATCAAAGAATATTTCACAGATACAATATCACGAAATCACAGAAGAGTCAACCTTAAAGTCAGCAAATTAATTTAATAATGACAGAAAAATATTCCTGACCTAACCACTTTTAATCATGCTGAGCAGTATTGTCAGTTCTGCAAAAACAGACTGACTGACTCTGCCTTTCCTTCGAAAGATCTCACAAAACACTGAAACTGCTCAACTTCCCGAGCGATTCAATTTATACATGAGGCTTTCAAGCTCAAGCTTCTCGGCCAATATGTAATTTACTTGTGCAGAGGCTCAGGCGCGTTGTAGTAACTTCACTCACTTCTGGACTTCAACCTTCTCTTCAGCCACTTCATTCGCTACGAAAGGTTTCCTATACTTTTTATATGCTACAACTTGGCTTTGCTTTTACTGCTCTCCAAAAGTACCATGCAAAAAGGATAGAACTTTTAGTGATCTCCGGTGTGGAGAAAACTACAAGCTCTCTTATTCCTTTACTTCACCTCACTTGTGGTATGCACATAAATATATAGACACTACACGGAATTTTAAAATCAAAGTGAAGAGAGTTCTTCAGCTAAAAAAGTAATTCCTTCAGCAATAATGGCATATTATTATTCATGAAATTCTGTTTACAAATAATCTTCTGTACACATTTCACTGGACATGAGTATTCACAGAACCTTTACCAGCAACAAAAGGAATCTGTATAGAAATTATGAAAGTATCCTTATGCACTAATCCTCTAAAACCCCATAAATATGCATAGATATTTCCAGTGAAAGGAGGACTTAAGAATGGGAATGGGAAGAGCGGGGGAAAATAGAATGGGTTTAAAGTTCATGTAATAGTGAAAGTTAGATGAAAAGAAATTTGGGACTTAATGGCATATTTAATACAAAGTTGCTACGTTCTAGTATGTCTTTGAGAGAGTCTCAAGTGGTTATGTATTCAATTAGCATAAATAAGATGGACAAGCTGAAAGAGAGGAATTTCTCTAGGAAACCTTTCTTACCTATAGGAAAGCACAAAATTATGGAACATGGAACATATAATTTCTAAGGAATTTGGTATGAAAGTAAAATCTATTTTTATATGATTGTGTGTATGAGAAGAATATGATTTTAAATAATTTTTACATATTTTTTTTTGCAATGGGCTTATTTAATTAGTACACTCATATAAAGGGGAAATGTGTACATTTGTGAAGTAGGAGAGAAAGTTGGGTAGGGAAGGAAAGAACATGTAAAGGATTTTGTGTAGAAAGTATTCTGAATGCGCAAGGAGTGGAATAGGTAGGAATAGGCGTGAATGTTAAAGTTGGATTTTTTGAGTCTGCATATATGATATTGAAATGATTGTTGACAGGAATGACATGAATATATTTTTAAGGGGAACACTCCATAGATTTCTTGCTGGACAAATATATACAATAGCGATATATCGTCGCTGGAGAAGCAAAGTGGTCTAATGCACGAATTGCTTAAAAGCAAACTGAAATAACAACCACCATA
>JAQFXU010002223.1:0-22140 GCA_034693705.1 Spatulosminthurus flaviceps
GCGCTTTAGTGGCATCTCTCTATAGTGGCAGAATTTCTGGGATCCCTTGGGTGCCACTATATAGAGAATCTACTGTATACACACGTGAAAGTGTGCGTTTCGGTTAAACCGACGCAGAAATACAAGCCATATGAGACAAAATTTGGGCGAGATAAAATTTTCCGAAAAATCAGCAATTCCTGCGTTACATCGAAAGTACTTTCAGACACGTTGCTTATTACAAATGACTTTTTATTAATAGCTAATACCCGCGCACGGAGTCATATAAATGCTTGTACCAAAAGAATGGGCTAGAAAATAAATAATTTGCGTGTAAGCAATTTTTTTATGAGAGCTTGTTAAAGAAATAAGCTTATTTCATTTCCTCCAAGTAATACAAACTGTACAGTGTTTCATGTATAGTAATTATTTGTTATTTAAACAACAAAATGACTATTCTTCAAGAATAAAATCCAAACTTTCATAAACTATTTTCCTTCTATACCATATCTTACAGTTAACAATAACAATAATAATTACACATTGGGAGTCATTCATAATGCTCAATGCTCCCGTCTGATCTCTCACCCTTCCCTATACAAAATTAAATTTTATTCGACAGTTAGAAAAACGTTGCAATTTCCAACCACTATACATATATGCATACAAATAAACATCTCAACTACACCAAAAGTCAGAATTCCTTACCCCATAATTACAATTCACATATCATTCTTACAGAAAAACTTGTGAGAAAATCATTATTTCCCATCTGATTTTATTTCAAAAGTTTCAACTTAATTAACTAATTAAAACCCTTCCAAAAGTCAGCCAGCTCGTTTTTTCTTACAAATTCTTCAAAACAAAAAAATTGGCCTCATAGCATCTCCCAGGGTACCTGATTCTGAGCAAGTACAGACTATAGACAAAATACGAGAAGAAATCAAAATATGTAATTATAAAAAAGTAATTAACTCAATAAAAACTTTTTTATAATTACATATTTTTATTTCTTCTCGTATTTTGTCTATAGTCTGTACTTGATCAAAATCAGGTACCCTGGGAGATGCTTTAGAAAAAAAAGTAATTAACTCAATAAGGACATGAACCTGTACAAAATATTGTAATGAAAGGCGGTTATAAGGGCTAAGGCCGATTTAGCCTGAATAAATTATTATATATAATTGACTCAATAAATCCGTAAATTACAATTACTTACACTAGCTAAAGTTAAATCCAATAGACCACACCTCATCCACCTGCCATCTAACCTTTGTCCTTTAAACGAAGCCTGGTTCCCTTGGAAACTCTATCCTAAGGTCCAAAGTCTCTAGACAAATTCCCATCATTTACACACTAAAAGCTTGAGTCCACTACTCATTACAACGTTCCTTAGTTGCTCTACGCGTCATCTATCCATTCCATTTGAAGTCTTGCCTTTAACACACTATAAAGCAACATTCTATAGGAACTCCATGTTTCCAAACTTTCCCGTCATCTTGCTTATAGCTCTCTTTTTCGATATAACTTCCCTATTGTATAATGAAAGGTTGTCGTTCTTGTTTTTATCGTGCATGAACTCTTAAAAAAAGCCTTTACAAGAATACGGAACGTTATGCACATGCCTAGTAATATTCAGCAAGCACTGGCTCCGCTACACTTTTTAATAACAACGAACGTCAGTCATTGCAAGGTTGGTTGAGCTGTTCAAGTTGCAATGAGTCCCTGTTCCTATTTATTAGATTCCTTGTGAACAGTGCCTATATACATAAACTGGGAATCTAGGGATTTAAAAAAATTGAGCAACTAAATATTAATTTTAATATTCAAAGTTCCCATGTGCGACGGAATTTTGTGAGTGTGTGTGGATGTGGAAATTAAGCAGATTTACATATTATCGTTATTTTTGTGTATTTGTGAAAGTAAATGCATAAGTTGGGAGTATAATTATTAGAGTTTTTATTTGAGTGGTAAGTGTTTATTTTTGTTTCCGTGTACTTATTCATATGTATATGGAGGTGTTTATTAGCTTTGTGTGTAGTCTATTAAACTTTTGTATTGGGGGAAAAAAGTAGACGCTGGGTGAAACCGATACGTTGGTCGATGTGTGTGGTCTGCCTGGTTAAAAAGCATTGAGAGCATATAGATTAATATGTTAAGAGTCAATAAAGATGAGACAGTAGAGGAAAGGACGTATTCAGTGTAGAATGTGTTTTGATAATAACTAAAAGGAAAAATAAGTTTTTGAAAAAGTTTTAGTCTTGTGAAAAATAGTAGTAATTATTATTATTAGAAATTGGGTGGAAGAATTTTTGAATGGTGGGTATTGGTATTTGTTTGTGGTAAAAAATATTTGTTGTTGTTTTGATTCTTGTGTGGAATGTGATATTGTTTGGAAGTGGAAGGTATGTGTATAATTGGAGTAATTTTGTGTTTAATGGTTTTTTTTTGTAGGAAGAAATGTTATTGTGAGAGACGTGGCAAGTTAGGATTGTTCGGAATATTGAGGTAACTTTCGTTATTGAAATTGGGGATTTGGACTGATATGGATTTGTTGGATGACTCGGGAGATGAGACGAATGCGGGAAGAATGGTGGGAGAAGTGGATGAGAATATATTGTTGAATTCAGATGATGAGGAGGTAAGGGTGTTTAAAAAATATTATTGGGTGTATGATTTTATTGAGGAAATTGAGAAGGTTGAGTTGATTGTTTTTTGTGAAAGAAAATATTAATTTGATGTGATGGGTTTGTTTTTGTATAGGGATCCCCTCTGAAATCCCATGGTACTCATGTTGGCGTGGATGAGGAAGAGTTATTGTATGAGGGAGATGAAGATGAATTCTTGGAGGATGAGCCGTAAGTAGTGTTTGTGTATTATTATAATGCTATTTGGTTATGTATACTTTTATTATTAGGGTTTTGGAAAGAGATTTGAAGGAGTGATTATTGAGTTGGTTGGTTTGGTGTGCTACAATTCTGGAGGGTGTGGTGTTGTCAATTGGAGGAATGTAGGGAAGGGTTATAAATAAAGAGTATTTGGTTTCTTAGGGAAGATGTACTTGACTTGGAGCTGGGTGAGGATGAGTTGGAAACACCGGACTCGACCTTGGGTCATGTAAATGTGAAATTAAGGGCAGAATTTGATGAATCTCACCACAATTATGAGCATGCTGGGGTAGAGGAGCATGATAGTTTATTGACTGAGGACGAGACTGGTGTGACTTCAACGGAAGATCATGTGGTGTCAGAATCTCCATCGTCATCTCGACTGAAGTCCACGGCGGATAGTGATGATGATGAAGACTCACCGCGACAACGAACTAGATTTTTGACGGAACGTAAAACTGAGGATATCTCGAAGCATCAGTCTGAGGGAAATCCTATTACGACGTTGGGTAAGTTGTGTGATAGTTCGGTTGTGAATAGTTGCATTTGGAAGGTAAACCTGTAATATGTTTGTACACTTTGGTTCGAGGTATTAAATTTTTTTTATTAATTTTAGGCGAAAGAAATCAAAGGCCAATGCATGGAAGCCCGATGATGCCAGGTAGGGGTAATCGGGGTGGTTTTAGTAACCGGGGTCAGCGTTTTGGACAGCGCGGTCCGGGTATGCAGAACTTACGTCAAAGACCACCTAGTTTGTTGGGAGATCGGCCGAGACCTCCCCTCCTCCGTTTTCCTGCATTCGGCCATCCTCGTATGCATCCCGGTGATCACATGCGACAGTTGCAGGGAGGGTTCATTGACTTTAATAAACCTATTATTCGCCCCATTAACAAATCTCCATTGAAGAAAGTTCAACCAGCACCACAAGGTGCGCCAGTTCCCAACACTATTGATCAAGATAAATCTGCTGGAGCCATTCAGCACAGTAATTTACCTAATCAACAACCTGTACACATCACTGTAATGAACAAAAATCTTCACAATCCTGTAACTTCTGCCCCGAAACGTGCTCCAGCTCCTAGGCCAATGATGAATAGACCTATGCGACCTCCACGTCCTGGAGTGAATAGACCCAACCCATTTTTAATGATGGATCCCAGCATGCAAGGACATCAACGACCCCCGCGAATGCACCAGCGACCACCCATGCACCAGCTTCATAATCCAGGGTTCCGACAGCAGTGGAATCAACAACCAATGGGTCCAAGAGGAATTCCTGTTGTCATTCCTGGAGGAAATCCTATGATGCCTCCAGTTCAAGGGTTGGAACAAGAGCAGTATAATAATTTCAATGGCCCCCAAGGAATTTTAGGTCCACCACCTCCCAGTGGTCCAAATGCACCTTACCAAGATATGCCACCTAATGGATTTCGGCAACCTTTCCACCTTCAGAATCAACCCCGGTTTCCTCCCGAAGATATGATGCACCAACTTCAACCTCAACACCAAGTTTTCATGCAGCAGAATTACCCTATGAGTGAACCAATGCAGCCACAGCAACTACCTTTCATGCGACCTCCAGGTGACATGGAATTTCAAAGACATCGAGCTCCTTCTCCGCAGATTCATTTTAATCCTATGCCTCAGCAGCCACTCCGTCAGAATGAATATAGGTTTCAAAACCAGGTCCCACCAGATCAAGGCGGCTGGCCTATGCAACCACAACAACAACAACAGCAGCAGCAGCATCCTGAGATGCAGTTCCAACAGCAAATCCAGCAGCACCAGCAACCGCCCCAACAACATGCTCCAAAGGTTAATACTAACAGCCGTGCAAATTTCGCAGTAAGCCTTGAAGAAGATCAGCGGGGTCCACCGAATCCCTTTTATCCTCACAGGAGGCACGAGAGTGATAATTATAACAATGGTAATTACGAAGACCATCGCGATAGACATGAAGCTCAAGAACGATACCGGAGTAGTAATTACGAATCCAAAAGCAGCTACGAGTCGCGAGAATCTTCCAGAGATTACCGCGACAAGGATTCCTACGAATATGACCGAAGACGCGATTACGATTATGATGATTATGAATATGAGAATCGTTCTAGTCAATACAGACCGCCCTTGAAACGTTCTTCCGAAATCCGGGACGAGTATCGACCGGAGAAGAGAAGTTATGGCAGTCCCGAAAAAGTAATTAGCGATTTCAATACAATTTCATTTAATTTGATATTTGTTTTTGAACAAATTTTTGAAATAATAATTAGGCAATTCTTTCAAACCAAGTTTGATTTATGTGTACTTATCTCACCCTTATAGAGATTGGATGGACGGCTTGGACCTCCAGTTCCGAAAAACCGAGAAGTCCCTGAGGATATTAGGAAACATGAGGAAGCCATGAAAATTACTCGAGAATCTCAGGTAACTATTTCTTAATACTTTTTGAGCCTTACGTCCCTGGTTGCATAAGCAATGTTTAATTTGCAAGATTTTTAGTATGCTAGGGATTATCTAAAAGAAGATTGGAAAATGAACGTTGTAGTCTAGGGAAATTAATTAATTCGCTATTAATCGCTTCTCATTTAAATGATTTCGTAATTTTATGCAAATTATATGAGTCTTCCGACTAACGACTAATTACTCATCATTTTTTTATGCTTATTGCAGAAAGTAATGGGCGTGGACAACGAATACCTCCGTCGGATCGAGGAACAAAAGGAAATGCGAGAAAGGATCCTGCGAGAGAAGGAGAACCGTCGTAAAAAGCAAATTGGTGGTGGTAACTCCCCAGAGCAAAATTATCCGGAGGAGAGTTCAGAATCTCGACGAGAGGTTAGGATTGTCAAGCCTGGCGTGTCAACATCTCAGCAGAGTGTTCAGAGGCCACGTCCGGAAAGTCAAAGCCAAGCCAGTAACCATAGCGGTAATAACAATGAGGGTGCCAAAGCAGTGAATAAGTCCATCTACATAAATCCCAGAGCATTTCGAGGGGACCTTTCGGCTTTAAAATCTGCAGGTGGGACCGAGACCAACCCTGTGATCAGAACAGTGAATAGGCCCAGGCCAGCAGCTCCTGTATCCACTGCTTCTTCCGTGGGAACTTCTACTCCAACACCCACTGCAACCAGTAGGCCTGCGGGGGGTGTTGTAGCTAAGAAGCGAACGATTCTACGAATTGTAAGAAATAAAAAGGGAGAGATCATCAGTAAGAGTAAGGTAATATTGCTGTTTATTCTCACAGTATTATGTTCTCAGAATTACTATCGGTTCTTTAGGAGTATCGTAATGCTCGTAGTATTTATGAATCCTTTATTTTTGTTCTGTAGCTCGCAACTATTTTATTGTTAGTTTAGATTTTACACGGTTTTCTATTTTCTATGCGTGTGTATTTAGATGCATTAACGTGCAATCGCTTAATTTAACAATATATCTTACCATGCCATACCTTCAGTGGCATTTTATATGCTTCTGCACATTACTTACCAAAAGACTGATTTGAAGACATCAGAGACACATTATTTTGTATTTATTATCGTCTCTTTTATTGATAGTGAAATTTTTTTATGAAGTACAAAACCTTATTCAATTTGAATTTGATCTAGTTAGTAGAAAAAATGATAACTTGGACCTTGGTCCAATGACCAAGATTTTGATACATTGTAGTCTTTTCCAATAAGGAATACCTTTAAATACTGATTTTTTTGATCGAGATCTTAGTTTGTTCTGAAACATCCTTCCCCAAAGAATAGTAAAATCATGGAATGATTTGATATCTTGACTTTAGGACCATTTTTCCACTATCCGTCGTTAATCACTTCCGTATTTGTCGACATGTTAAAACCGTTTACTCAAAACAATAGGCAAGAAAGTTGTAACAATTAAAAGTTAGGAATGTTCAGTTAAAATTCAAGCCACCGCTTTTCCCAGCTTTCCAGTAATTATTGCTTTCTTTTCTTTTATGTAACATGGTATGATTCTCTTGAGTCATTATTCTACTCTACAGGCAACTGTGACTCTTTTTTTATTGTTCTCAGTTAATGCGGCATGGTGTATAATGTCGAATTACAATAATTATTTGTACATTATTGTATTTGAAAGAATTGTGAATTGGAAGAATGAAAAATGTTGTGAAGTTACCCGCTTATGTAATGTATGTATAACCAGCGCGTATAAGTGCGTTCATATTTTTAGAAGTTATTTATACGTGATAGCAGTTGTCTGTACTGTAATATGAACAAGGGAGTTAGACATATTCAGCTGTCACTCTTTTATTTACTTACATGTACAAATATATTTTACATATATGTGTCTTGGAAATTTGTGTCGATATAGTATCTTCTTAAAAAATTACATTCATAAATTCTAGTGTACTTAAATTTTAGTATCTCCTGTCAACACATTAGATTGTCTTTGATGTGTATACTTTCGTATTTAATGTAACTATCATCTTGACAAATCTTGTTGTTAGTTCAATTCTTCAATTATTCTTGTATTTTTTGTAGTGCTAATGTTATTTTATACACTAGTAAGCTATACACGAGGTGCTGAAGTTGAAATACTCACGTGCTAGTATTTCGATACTGTTAAAATTCGTTGTCTTCTTGATTATAGGATTTGTAATATAATTCTGCATTCAAATGATACCCACTCGTATTTAAAGGTATGACGATAAGTACAAGAAATGTGCTCTTCTTAGAAAGACAGTATTGTAAAAAAAAGTGTTGATACATACATCAGAGTAATCATTTCTAATGCTCTTGTACTGCAAACTAAAAGTAACTTCCTGTTGTCTTCATCCGTAGTATGGAAGTTGCAAATTTTGCGTCTGTTGTCGTGACGAAATTTAATACACAGACACACTACACTCACTGTACTTAATTCTGGAGCGCTAACCTTGTGGGATTTCCCTGTAAGTAAGCGACGTTAATCACGTACACGTACCAGTATATAATAATTGCTGAAAGGGACAGTTGTTGAAAAATTAGTAGGCATGTTAGGAGCTATAGGTAGACTTTCGTCAGTTGACATGTTGATAGCTCATATGAAATATTTTATGGGTCGTTGACCTGTACGAAAGGCATAAAAACCTTATTTATTAACGACAGTTGTGCATAGCGAATAGGAAAGGTTTGACCAAGGTAAAAAATCTGAATATTTAAAAACTAAATGGTCAGATTTTTTTGTTCAGGCAGAAATCGGTATGAAAATAATCTAAAGTGAAAAGCGAGTCAAAAGTTAAATTATTATTGAATTTTTGTAACTGAATAACATTAATTCATGAAGTTTGTATTATTGCATGTAGGTATTCAAGACGAAATCCCAATAGCCCAGTGTCAGTTTTGTGTGATTGTACATGTGTACAATGGAAACAGCAGATTGACTAGCAATAATAATTAGTTTTTATTATTAACCTTTGTTTTTTGTTGCTTGTTTTTTTCCGAACTCTCGAGTTTTTGTTAAAAAATAATAATCAATGTTTCTCATATATGTTGTCGTTTGTGTTGATATCGTAATTTGTACGAAATGAAATGGATTGGGTTCTCTCATTGATTGGGAGTACATCACAGAATTATATTTACTTACTACTACTACCAGAAGACCTTATCTTATGTCCTATGTGTGAGGAAAAATAAGTTGTTGAAATGAGGAATAAGATGTAGGATTGGTTGTTTTGAGAAAAGAAATAATTAAATGAACCTACTGTTAATTTATATTGAATTTCGTCATTGAGCAAATCCAGTTTTACTTGGAGTTAGTATTCCTGCAGTACACATGAATGAACTTGCTATCATTTGTTTACCTGTATTGTCAACTGTCGATTTCTTTAGACAGGGAAGAAAGAATTTTTATAGATGTAGGAAGAATGTACTGGAGAATGCGTATGAATGATTCTACTTTCGCACACTGTAAGCTTGTGCATATATATATATTTAAAACAAAAACCTGATTATGTACAATCCTTAATTATGGAAATGTATGTGAACATTAGTTAACCAATAGTGAATCAGTCCTGAATCTAAGCAAATTGTGCGCGAAATGAAATTGTCATGAAGACATGTAAAATTTTTCTTTACTGAAATATTAAATACAATTAATGAAAAACTAGACAGACCTTATCTGTCAAATAAGGGTAAGCGTCGTAGGCTACAAATCTGCCAGCTCAAAACTTAGTATTGAGATTTAATCCATTCATTAAGAACTGTGCTGCGAACTGCGATAGCATAGAAAATACTTTTTACTTGACAATATAGCTTTAAAGGTTGGCATCTAATCAAAAATCATTTAATTCTGTGATGAAATACATAGGCTGTTTATTACAAAAAGGTCGAAACACTTATTCTGATAAAATGTGCACTGCGAATTGAGATTCCTTTGCTGGCAATCAATGGAAATACAGTTTAAGTACAAATCATTGATTGTTGGCATTTATTTTTGTACAGCTGAATGAGTGCGTGTTTGTGTGGGTGTTTGGTTGTCTGAATGTTGTGTACGCAATACATTCAGTAATTTTTTATCTGAAATTCAAACGAGTGGTTGGAATGAGAAATGAATATACAATATATTTTTACACACAGAAAAAAACATCAAATTCCAAAAAACAAAAGCCAGATATTTTTAGTACGTTGAGTTCCTAACAAATTCTCCGTTACATGAATATTGGTGTTTCTGTTGGAATTTATTAGTGATACATTTCTGACAGATGTACTTGTACATACTATTAATACGGTAGTTTTTAAGTTCGCGAAGGAAAACTTTTTAATCGAAGACATCCTGATATGGTTGATAATATACCCGTGATAGTTTTCAAATGTAGCTTTAAATACTTGGTGCTAATTATATAATGACGTAAATCGATATTTTTGACAAATATGACATGATAGTAATTTATTATTAATTGCTGTTAAAAGAAAAAATAATGTTCGTACGTACATATTTATGCTTTTGAAACAGAAAAAATTAACAAATTGGAATTTTTAAACTATTGGCATTCTCTCAGGTGGTAGTATTGCCAAAGGGATCTCTTGTTGGTGGTTCAACAACTACAAATCAACATACATCT
Organism: Spatulosminthurus flaviceps; assembly: GCA_034693705.1. Classification (NCBI taxonomy): domain Eukaryota; kingdom Metazoa; phylum Arthropoda; class Collembola; order Symphypleona; family Sminthuridae; genus Spatulosminthurus; species Spatulosminthurus flaviceps. The sequence goes on from JAQFXU010002223.1 coordinate 9,931, forward strand.
AAATAAGACATTGTGTTTAAACTGTATACCTCCTACATTACTACTCCTACTACGTCTGCTACTTTATAAACCATTGAAAAAACCGGTACATTATTGTTATATAAGGACAGTGACCAGTGTGTAAAGAAACATTTCTGTAAGAAACAAATAGCCGGAGGAGAGCAAGTCATTATTAAGTACTGATTTAAAAAAGAACTGTTGCTGAAATCAATTGATAGCCTGTAGTAGTGGCGATGAATTGTCTTGCTGTAAGAATCCAACAAGTTTTGTCCCATACCTCAACTCAACGTGTTAGGAGCTGTAGTGCTGAAATGTGGTGTTTCTCAAATTTTCCTTTTCCAATGAAATTGCCGCGATTTTCATTTGCTTCCGATGTTTTTATCCCGGGACCCAAGACTAAATAAACAGAAAACAGAACCTCAAGATTAATTGGATTTTTCCTGCAACTGCTGAAACATTACAACCCACACATTTTAAGCTACGAGATTTAAACAATAATTATTATTATTATTACTAATCCTCAGGGAATCTAAATTTTTCAGGGCTTTTTCAATATAGTGCTTCGAATTTACTTGTTTATTATTGTAATGAATACGTTCTTCATGTTTTACTACTCTTAATTTTTTCATAACAAGATTATTGCTATTGTTTTTTAGTACATCATATTGGTTGTATTTTTTCAGGTCAAATAATGTTGTCAATATTAACTCTCTAACTGTATACACACCGTTGTTAGAATTTTTTGTTTGTGTTGCCAAAAGACTGACGATGGTTGCAAAATTATTTAAAAATCCAAAAATTAGGCTTTAGAAAACTAGGCACTGGAAATTGTACGGATGTTGATCGTCAAAGGGAATTTATAGGGAATCATTAGTGTAGCTGATTTGCTATATGTTAAAATTCGTATCATTTCCTGATGGCAGGTTTGGTTTATGTATGTCTGACAACTAATTATCGTCTGTGTATTATTCCAATGTGGTCAACCACGAATAGTTTAAAATGTCTAATTCATTATGTTATTACCTATATTATATACAATATGTATATATATAATGATTACGAAAAAATATAATTATATCAAATATGACAGTAGCATACAACGCTTCGATGTAAATGCTACTAGAAAAACACATGTAAAACCATACATATATATATTATAAAAAGAATAAACAATTATTACTGAGATCAGTAAAAGAAAATCTATTTTCGATTTCTTAACATTTATTAATTTAATACGAAAAACTTACGTTAGGCTAGACCTTAAATCCCCAAAAAATTCTCAGTAGCTTGCTTCGGAGGTTAAACACAAGAAACGAGTTATACACATTCATGTCAAGCTAGTGTTCTGCATTTCCCACTTTTTTGTCTCTTCGGGTGTCATGGATTCTACGTCCAATAATCCTTTAAGAAGTCGGCCGTTGTAACGAGCAACATCTTTGCTGGGAACATACACTTGATCATCGCCTACATAGCAGTATCTTTAAAAAAATCAACAGGAACTGATAAAGATACATGGCAAACTTCATAGACCAAAATTGTGTAACGATAACGATTCATGCATATGATGATATGGTTAATACACTGTTAATACTATTGAAGTGAGAAAAATCTAAATCATTACGGCAATCGTAGTATCCAGTACGAACTAGGAGTAAGTTTGACAGGCTCGCGATTTCCCGGGTAAAAAATTGGACATGGAGATGGGCCTGGTTGGACTTTAGGGTCCAGTACCACATGTACTGGAGCTTTAGGTGTGATTACGTGGACACGCATTAATTGAGCTATCATTATGGAACCATCACGGGAATCCCTGTAAGCACAGCGAATAAGAATTAACACACATTTGCTTCCAATGTAATGCTACAATGTACACTTTTACGAACCTCCTGCAACTCATGCTGAAGTTGAAGAAACTTACAGCAAGATACATTTATATTTTCATAAGAAAATTATTTGCGCATTAGCACTTTTACAGAAATAAGATAATTTATGCTCATACTTGCAAGGACACCGGTAGTATAAGGGCATATCTGACCCCACAACCACAATAGCAGCTTCCTTCAAGCTGGGCGTCCCATGCTGACCCAACGTTTGTAGAATCCTGTCTGGTGCTTCTAGCAAAAACCTGTGTCCTCGTTTGCATTCGTATTCGATTCCGAGAAAAACTTTAACGGTAAACTCGTCAGTAATTCGCTTCGCTCTGCCTGTGGGTTTCCTTCCACGAATCAATCTGGGAATAGGTTTAGAAACACCTGCCTCAGCTTTCACCATTTTGTCCCATGGAAGGAGAGTGCTCGATCCATTTAAGAAGCCTGGCTGGTGAGTTATACCTGCGGTGTGGGTGTAAAGACTGCAAAAATACAAAATTATCCACTTAGTGGGTTTGACACAATCAATTGACAAAAATTTGTGTACTTCAAAAACAATCTTACCTGGAAGATCCAACGCAAACTAAAGACCACGAGGAAAATAAAGGTAGCAAACCCCTCAAACTTCTTGAGTGAAGCATTCCAGGTAGATACTGCATGCTAGTGTCTTCCTGGTCAGGTATAGGAGACTCATCAGGTTCATTATTGCTCGTACTGGCCGATTTCTCTTCCTGACTTGGACACGATGCATTTTCTGATGGTTTTTCCTGCTCAGATTCCAATTTTTTCTGTTGCTCGCTGTTTTGAGTTTCTTGTTCATCTACATCTTGAACTGGATTAACATCTAATGGATCACCAATACCCTGGCTCTCCATACTTACTATTAGTTGATCATGTGGTTTAGGTCGGTACAAATTCATTTGCTCATCTGTTCTTTTGAAACTTTGGTTAGAATTTTCTAAGCCAATTAAAGCAAATTCTTCGGTAACATGAGCAATCTCAGGAAGCTGAGCTGGTGCCAACTGAGGAGACTCGCGTTGAAATGAACCAACGTTTTCGATAATGCCGCTGTAACTGTCATTGCTCGCTGTGTAAGCAAAACTTGGATCTACTGATTGTGATGCTGGGGGTGATTCTTCAAAAGTCGTGTCCACAATAGCAGCAACTTGCTCTTCCATTGAGAAAGAATCGGGCATCGATGAGTTACTCAAGTCTTCGGCAGCCACAGGTAAAGACTCATCAAGATCCCAAGAAGTAGGCAAATCTTCAATTACTAGTCTGCGACGAGCAGTGTAATCATTGACCCAAGAAACAACATTAGCAGGTAGTCGCTTCATGCTTTGTTCCCAGTTAGGCTTGAATCTCAAAGACAAGGCCATAGCTTTCATGGAGTGTTGAAAATTTTCGTAAAAGTCTTCCTTAGAATTTTTTAAATTTGCCATGGTTGGCAGTGGGAGCAGTTGATCGTTCAACTGAAGCCAATTCCTTCTTTCTTCTTCGCCATTACGCACGTCCTGTTGCAACTGATTAGCTAATTTGAGTAACTTAGCTTGGTACTCAGATTTTTCGGAATCTAAGGCAAGCTTAAGTGCGGCAGCTTCTTCAGCTTCCTTGCGTTCTCGAATTCGCTTGTAAATAAACTCGTTTTCCAACTCAGTTCTTGGTAGGAATTCTTGTTCAATCAGAACTGGAGCTTTTACCCACGCGTTGGGTTGTACGGGCTTGACTTGTAGAGTTTCTTGAGGTAGGCTTGCCACTGTATCTTTTGCATCTTTAGATGTAGCAGTAGCTTTATCGGATTCTACATTATTACTTGCATCTCCATCTTCTGGTTCTTCGTCAAATTCTAATGTGTCTTCTTGACGCAACTCATCTTCCAAATCTTGAGAAGCCACTTCAAAGTTAGTATGCTGGATAAGCCCAAGAAGCTTTCGTTGGTAGAGAAGCAGCATCTCTTGGGGATGAAGGGTGGATTTGGAGTGACCTGGTGGTGGAGTATATGTAGGGAAATCGATTTGTTCTAAATTATCACAGCAGTCTTGAGCAAGCCGTTCGTAGAAGCTATTATTAGCTTCTCGAATAGTAAAAGGCTCATCACGAGAACCTTGGCGATGACCACAGTTACAGTATGAGAGGAAACGGTGACCCGTGCTGTGCTCCATCTCAGGTAAGGAATCATCCCTGTAAGGGAATCGCAAAATAGCATTTATTTTTAGTGAGCCAAGAAACAATAAGCAACAAATTTGTGGGTTTACTAAATTAGAATTTTCCTATCAGAGGCTTTGTAAAGAGAGATAATCTCCTTCCATTACATAAGGATCGTTCAAATTGAAATCGCTTGCTAGCAGTGAAATTGCCAATCAGATGACAAAAGATTACTTCCATAATTCGACAAATAAAATATACGGATCACGGAGACTGCACTTTGATAGTGCCGTCTTAGCTTCAAAATATTGTTGGATTGGCTAAAACTCGAAACTTGCCAGATTCAGCGTCAGGCTGTCAAGAATTTATAACTGGCTTACATGACTGGCAATGGAATAACTTCCAAATGATCCTCCACCTTGAACCTATGAAGAGGATGACAGCAAGTATGTTCATGCAAACTTCGGGCCTCGCACTGCTGGTGCCCTCGCTTCCAGTAACGATCGCATTTTTCAATAAGCTTGTTCACCCAAGGACGGACACCAGGACCTCGAGCTACTTTCACGAAAGATTCAATGGCGTGAGCAACCTTAACAGAACAAACAAAACAGATTTTGATTTTTATATTTTGAGGGCATTTTTCTACACAGGATGCATAAAAGTTATAAACGTAACAACAGGAGCTGCAATTCTGACCTTTGCCTTGTGCATCTTTTCCGGGTAAATTTCCGGTAAGTTTTTCAGGTACAAAGCGTAGACTTTAGGGAACATCTTAGCACACTGAGACTCCAGATATTCGGTATCCGCATTTGTAAATTGATACATCAGTGTCAAACCCTTTGAAAAGCAAACAAATCATAATTTTAAAGACTTGGTAAAACTGTTGATTGAGAATAGAAAACGAAAATTCGTTGTACTAAATTCACTTACATCTCTTGCACGGTAGTCGGAATGCGTTTCTTCGACAAAGTAAGTATAAAGAGCATTAAAAGCTTTTCGCCAGGTAGAGAAAGTTGGCAGAACGAAAAAATGCTTATGCTCTGCCACATGCTTGCTGTCATCATCAAACCCAGACTTGTGAGCCAGATGAGAATGAGACGTGATGAAGTCCCGAAAATCCTCTAAAGTATCCCGGTAAGTACGAAGTTGATCACAGATGGGTTTGGAAGCATTAGTGCTGTAAATGGTAGGGAACGTGGACGCAAAGGAAAGCTTTGACATGTTCTTGTAGTCCGATAAGGTCGGATCTGACAAGGCCACGGACATCTTTTCACAAAAACTTGAAGTTATATGAGTTAGTCTTTTCGACCGATCATCACACATCTCCGGTTCTTGGACACCCTCATCGTACATGAACACATATTCTTGAGTCGATGGAATTGCAAATAAGGAATTGGCACTGAAATATACATTTACAACTCACATTCTCGTAATCAATCATATAGTAACAAATTTATACATACAATAAATACTCTTACAAAATTTCCAACAGAGTAAAATTCAAGCAATTCACCTGATATTAGTTACAATCCTACATTTTCTTAAAATATGGTAAATCTCATCTTCCAGTTTGTACTGCAAGTCCTTCATAGGATGTTGAATAGGTAATTCCTCCGAAGCCCTAGCCGGTCTCCCGGAGTTGGTTTGAAACAAAAATAATATGCGTGGAGAGCACATCCGTCCATGATCCCGCCATGCTTTAGGAATCCCATCAATCTTGCTCAACAACTTCGAGGTGAAAGGAAGAACTTCAAGTCTTCTCATAAAATTATAAATACATAGCAATATAAAATATACGCATGTTTATACTTTACCAATATTACATTGGTTCATAAAGTTGCACGATTAAACAAACCTGACAGTATCAATAATTCGGAGCAAATGGATGTAACTTGTATCAAAATAATTTCCAGGACTTGACACTAACATCACATGAGATAATGAAAAGAGCAGTAGAGCAGAGCGGCAGTACTTTGCTTTGATATCAGCCCAGATTTCACTGAAGCCCTATATAGACATAAAATATCAAAATTGATACTCGATCAAATTCAACAAACACAACTCCCTCAAACTTTGCCACTTTGATTCCAAAAAAACTCTTTAGTTTTTCATTTCCACAAACTCCAAAAAATCCTTTAAATGCAATTACTAAACAACTCAAATCCCATTGAAAAAAATCCTAATCATGACAACTCACCACATCTTTGGATTTTAGCTTCTCCCTCGCAACGTCCCATTCCTGAAGAAATGTTTTAGGGTCAAAGGCGCCCTGAAGATGCAAGAAAAGGATCCTCTCATCCTCTGTGTAGAATCCATCTATGGCTCCCTAAATCAAGAAAAATAAACGTGTATTACACACAAAGCCCCAACATCCCGAATTCATCAAAAATAATCAACAAAAGCAAATTTCGAAATTCTAAACTATTTGTACCACACAAAAACTAATAATATTATTGGTTTTTAATTTTTTAAAAAATTACCATTTCCTTCTCACAACGAGCCTCCGACTGTGGTCGGTCCTCCACTTCAGAATCACATTCTTCCGGCTTACAATCATCATTATTACTTCCTTCCTTCGTCTCCAATTCCGATCCTCCAGGATCTTCCCGAGATTTTTTTCGAACCTTGATTTTAAAAGATGGATCTTCTCTCTGGAAGAGACTGGGTGATCCGAAAGCGTCCAAAATAAGCCGGAAGGCCCGCTTGTAACCTTTCTCCTCGTGGAAAGAGGATGAGCCAATGACAGACACCACAACAATTTCCTTGCTTTTTAATTTTGAAACTTTATCACTTGAGCTAATTACACTGTTTCGAATCACCTCTAATATTTCCGGACTATTGAGACGAAACATGATGTGTGTCAATGTCAACCTCCGGCAACGGCCACAATTGACAATTTAAATTCATAAATCTAATTAATAAGCGGTTCCTTATCTGCAATAACTTTAGTGTACAAGACTGCTACAGCTACACCGTGCTTTATAGCAATCAATCGCTGTAATTCCAAACAGAGAATGAGAACCACTTTTTAAGTGTGGGAAACATCCGCCTTAGATATCGTTAGTATCTACACATTGAAGGGATTTACATGTTTAGTGTTTAGAATCCATTAAGAAGTTTTATTAAGATTTTAGTGATTTTACAAATTTTAATGATTTACATGTTATTGGATTCAAACAAATGTCCCGCTATTATTTCAATCCACACCGCACCGCGATCAACAAATTCATAGAGTAAAGCCAGTAAAGGGCATTTGCTTTATGAACATTATTTGTATATTGTACGTAGGTAGCTATATACATATAATAATTATTTTATATAAAATTACAACGATTACGCACGATGGGCTTACAGATGGTTTTTATAAGGTTAGGTTTAGCGCAAGTATTAATATAAAAATGGTTACAATAATTCTACAATTGTGTGCACTATTAACCAGAGAAATCTAATTAATGCTAGAAAAATAGCAGCCACTGACGCGGCTGGAAAGATTTGAAATGCTAGTAAATCCTGGGCTAGATATATGCACGTTCTCATATATACCTTTTATCTTTAACTGTAAATATGAATCTGCAAAATGGATGGATAAAAATATGGTTAGAGCTATAATAAATGGAATGATTTTTCTTTTCACTGTGTAGTTGTCATTTAATATGGTGTATTTTATGTTATGGTCGATTCAAAAAATAATTTAACCCTCTTTTTCATAAAAATTATTCTCCCGATTGTTTGGTTTGGTCCACCAGCCGTAATGGCCCTCCGCTTTGAATTGAGAGCTGTCTGCCTTCCAGGGCTCATCAATGGCTTGGAACATCTGGGTTTGAATGCGGTTTGAGCTGGCGAAATTGTTAATGGCATGCCAATAAGCAGCTTCATTTTGAACGCTATTAGGGGATCCATTAAAGCTATTTCCTTCACTGGGCCACCCTGTCTCTCCAATCATGACCTCAATATTTCCATTAACCTTTTTGATCTCATCTCGCAAGTATAGGAAGTAATAGCCAAGCTCTTCGGCTGCTCTTTGAGGACCCAACTGAGCATGTTCATTGCTGGGGTAGACATTACAGTAGATGTAGTCAGAGGCCCGGAGGAGTTCATCAAAAATCCCTTTCAAATCTCCACCCAAAACTGCTCCGCAAACTTCAGTTCTTGCTCCGACTCGTAGACCCATACCGTTGGCACGTCCTTTATTATTTCGAATCATATCAAGGACATTGACGGCTTCAGCAAAGGAGTGAATGTATTCATTGGTAAATGTGATTCCCCAGACTGTGCCCGCGGCTCGGTTGTTAGCATCAGCAGCAGCTGCAAAGGCGTTGTTGATTTCACGGTTTTGATCCTCAGCATTTTGATACACTCCAATGTTGACACGGAGTCTTTCCCCGCCCTGCTGGTTCAAGGTGGAGGCAGCTCGAGCTATCAGTGCATTACTGTCGCATTGATCCCAAGGCTTTCCGTTGTTGTAGCCTTTTAAAATAATATTATTTTATTCTATAGCGAATATTTTTGTATTTTATTTGGGATAGGTATATTTACGCATTATTTGGCAAACTTACCAGCCACTCCCATACTGTAGGTAGAAATACTGGAGAAATGAGTTCGGACTGCTTGAAGTTGAGCCATGATATCCTGAACGGAGTATCCATCCCAGTAACGTGCTGGTGCATGGTCAGTGTAAGGAGAGAAAGCTACACCCATAAACTCCCGGTTGAATTTTTGACCCGCTACAAGACCCAAGGTCTATTTGCAAAAATATCACTCATCATTCATAAATACTTACACTTAGCAATGAATTGCAATTATAGGTATTTACACTAATTTAAAGCATGAGAAATTATTCATAAATACGTTTAGTTCCAAATAACTTACCAGGACGAACGCTAATGCAAGGGGAGAGCCCATTTTTAAAACTTCCAAAATCAAACAGTTCAAACGGAGAAGTAAAACTGAAGTGACTGGGGTCCGATGACTATAGCCATACTTTTAAACAATATCCTTAAAAAGTATCAATCAAAGTTGCGACAGATTTATCTGGAACTCAACACTTAATAATTCAGTCTAAACTAATCCTTTATGCACTTATCCTACTACGTAAAATATTCCTGGAATGGAAAGGTAACAAAAATAGTATCAATAGCTGACACGTTTTTTTATTCCAGGTGAATATGCTTACCATAAAATATATCTTTACATACATAATTTTGTCCCCTTCACATTGAACGTCAGAATTGACGGATATGCTCAAATTTCCCAACTTTTTATTAGGATAAACAAAGTTATCAGTGATTGATATTAGCTGGCTTGCATTTCAATTGCATTTTTATCCGTCTCCGTCTGTCAATAAGTCTGTTTACGTGTTAGTTAAAGTGCAGGCATTGCTTCTCGTTGAAATTACAATGAACAAATGTGCTGCAAGTCAAACTCCTGTGTTTATTCCAAGGAACCTCATGAATAATTATTATAATTATTCATGATAACAAGTTACTAGTTACCCATGCAAAATTATTACTATTATTATAATTTCTGTTTCATTTGTTCATTTCGCCCTTAGCCACAGCATATAAAGGTAAAAGCCATATGGTTGGATGGATGCTAAAAGGAACATTGCAAATGCTTATTTAGGTGCTAACAAATTCTTCATAGAGTAAAGTTACCCGGGTAGCTTGAGCTAAAATCAATGAAAACGCATAGCAGCTCGTTGCAGTAGAACTGTATTGCAGGCAAAATGTGCTGGAAAATATTTTCTGTTGATTTCGTATTTTTACTCTTGTAGAAAAATGCAGTGTAAAATAATAACTTCTAGTCCGAGTCCTCCATATGAAAATCATGGACTCGCGGATCTACAGGGGCAAGTTAATATAACGACTGAAGTGGAAACTACTATTTATGGTGAGTTTTTGCTTATGCTTTAATTTGCCATAATAAATTATCATTTTACAACTTTCACAAATTAGCGTTCACTTCTCAAGGATTTTTAATGACCAAATTATGCATGATCTTTTTAAATGTATTTTAGGCTTAGGACTACTCTTTGAAGGCAGAGCCAGTGCAACGTTAATTTCAAAGCAAAAGTCTCTACTTAAAGTTCGTAGAAGCTACAATTATTTTATACTCATACCTCTAGAATGCAAGCATGGGAGATTTCATCCCGTTGAAAATTACAATGCAGCTTTGCCTAGTGATCAAGCGATAGAATGGAACTGTAAAAAAGTCAAGCTGAAACCAGGGCTAAATACATTCCTTTATAGTATAGCACTTGACAATGAACAAATCCTTCCTACAGCCTTCAAACATGAACTTGGTTCTATACAATACAGAATAGCAGTTTACCTCAAGAAAAAACAGAATGGGAATTTCTCAAGAGTCACTGAAACCATTGTTAACATCCCCAACTATTACCACATCCCTCACCTTGCCAATCCTGCTGTAATTGTTACCAAATCAAGGAGAGGTTCTGAGGGAAAATTAATTGAAGCTACCTTGACCTTAGTTTCACCGATTTCAGTTCCAGGAGAGAAAATTCAATTTATTTTAAAGATCATAAATAAAAATGCTGGAAGGATCCAATCCATTTCGGTGGTGCTAATTAGGAATCTTGCATTTTTCGCCGCTACATTCTCCAAATCTGAATTTGCACAATTGTGCAGGAAGGACTTGGATGATTCTGTCTCCTTGACTCAAGATACTGTGGAATGGGAAAGTTCATTGGCGATTCCAACGGATACCCTGTTAAGTTTTAGGACTAATCAAAAATGTCTGGAGGTGTTTTATTTTGTGCAGGTGATTTCATCTCAAAAGTTCTAATTTCTAATTTAATGAGCAAATTATAGAAATCCGATTGGTAGGAGTTGCCATTATAATTAGAATGAAATAAAATTGTTTGTATTTTAGTTGACCGTGACGTTGGTTGGAAATGGGAACGTTCAAGCTGAAATCCCAGTTCAAGTGGTTTCAAGCATAGGAAACAGAACTACGCATGGGAGTAGCGCTACACAGAGCCCCCTGGGGGATACGGCTCTAAGCAGTGCATGTGGAGGCTTATCAAAAATTCCCCCGCCTCCTTCATATGAGGAAACTATGCGCAATCACTCTGAATCGCTAGAAACATGTAAGAACTGCTACCTGAATTCCTGAAATAATTTTGGTTTCATGAATTATGTATGTATGTTTTAAGAATTATGATTGAAAAGAATTGAAGGGTTATCTTTTATATATTTGCCAATTCCAGTGCCACCTGCGTATGAAGATTTATGAATTATTGTTGTGTATTTTGCTAAATCAACTCAGCAATACAATCAGTTAACTACTCTCTTATTTTCTTACGGAAACTAACTTGCTCGAACACGTTTCAAATCAAAAAGCTTGAAGACAGAGCCAATATTATCTGTTATAATAATTAATTAGTTTTTAAGTTTTATCCTATGAGGACTGTAATGATAATAACTTTCTTCATGTTAATATTAATATTGCTCATCTCCATCCGATCTCAAATATAGCTTGTAAGTCATTAGTCATATGTACAATCTTTACTGTGTATGACTCATGGGTCAGTGAGCCCTGTTACTTTCTACGTACCTTTTCTCAGGCAATAAACCATAAAGTCACAAGTGAGGGGTACAAAGCCAATATCATGTACCTCCCCCCGGCAATTGAATTTTCAACACACATGAAAAGCGCATACAACAACGGCAACAACGACTACGCCAACAACTACCGCAGGTTTTGATTGATTTAGAATCAGACAATCAGTTTTAAAGAAATTTTATTACCACTTTACAACTGGACGCGTGAAAATGCATTGAAATATATGTACAACAACCTCAAAAATTCCTGTTCATTGTTCATTAGCTAAATCTTTTTTAATCTTTATATGACTCAAATGGATTTTAAATTAATATTTGTTCCCTATACGAGCACAAAATTTTCCTACCTTCCGTAATCACCACTGATCTATGTGGGAGCTGTTTTATTTTGTGCAGGTCATTTTATTTGGGGACTGCTTGATTTTTAGAACCACAAAAAATGTTTTAAATATGTGCATACTTGTTCGTCTGAGTCATACACGGGTCCGAATCCCGGGGTGGTATGTAATTTGGCTCAAGGAAAGGGTTTTTTCCCACGGGGTTTTCCCCTGACCGCTCAGACCTTTGACAGCTTGTGCGAGGATTCCTCATAGATAGGGTTAACCATTGAAACT
>JAQFXU010002224.1:0-22121 GCA_034693705.1 Spatulosminthurus flaviceps
GAGACTAACAAGACTGATATTGGTGACTTCGAGACTGTTCATTTTAACAGTCTCTTGTTTATTTATCGAGATTGCCATTGTATGCTTCCGGTAACTTAGCAAGCGCTGGTCCAAAATGAGTAAAGCATTTTTCCAGCTAAAAACTTCAGAGGCACTACCTTTTCGAATTTAGGGAATGTTGGTATTGAGGATAACTTGAAATTTACATGACTTTAGAAACACTTAACTTCTGTACTTGAAAGCCATATGGAACCACGGAGCTGACATACATCTTGGCAAAAAAAATCCTCGTCTATACATTTAGTCACACTTAGCTATCTGTAAGAGTACAGACAAATAAATAATATATTTGAACGATACTTCTTGAGACCTAGGAATTTAAGCGAGTAACTTGATTTCCTTTTTGGTAGTATTTATCAGGACGGTTGCTAATGTGGGTGCATTTACATGTGTGGTATTTATAGGATAAACGTTACAACTGCAAAATAAGGATATGGATTTGAGATACTTATTATAGTAACAGGCCTGAAGGACTCAGAAGGATATAATTGTATGAGTAAAGGGCAAGCAAAATGATGACGGAAGGAAATTATTAATTTTAGTTGAAGCTCCTACATTGGGATTCATCCTTATTTGTAGAGCACATGTATAGCTCACTCAATTTCCCACATAAGGTTGTATAGCCTGTCTCTCATCTCACTCTTACCCAGCTATGGTTTCTTTACATACACAAACACACGCACACCCAAACAAACACACACACACACAATCACTCTGTGACTCGTGTTATTGTCCTCTAGGGTCGTTAAAATTAAACGAATTTAGGTCACCTTAAAAATCAGCATTTTATTCTCCACTCACTTTATTTTTCAAGTGGAATCCTATACCTTTGTATGATAATATTATTATCATAATCATCATTGCCTAAAACTATTTTGGTTTTTGTTTTTACTAAAGCTCCTTCGTAGAATCTTCATCATGTTGGACCTTGGTAGGGAATTTTTACATTTCGGCTGCTCTATTAATACTGCCCTTATTGTAATTGCATATTGCTCCGTTTACAATATTTCTTAACAATATTCTTATATAGTAAAATTTGCCTTTAGCTTAGGAAGGATTTTTTTAAAATTAAATATTGTCCAGTATAAGCATGGGAATTGTAAATTGTAATTATATAAAATCTCTGGATGTGCATTTACGTTTTTAGTATTATTTAACTTCAAAAATCTGAATTTTACCTATTGCCACCCTGTCAAAGAACCCGCAAGGATTTACACAAATTAATGCACTTAGAAATTCATTGTTGACTTTTTGCCGTTTAACAAATTGATTACTAAACTGTATAGGGATAGCGGGGTGGCCAGTACGTAGTTTTCCACATAATATGTATCTGCTGAGATAAATAGACAGGAAAGGGTAAGTTGAGCCAGAGCAAGTGTCTGCTATGAGCATATACTTTTGTATTCCTCAAGGGATGAGAGTTGGAGTGATGAAGATTAAATTGCCGTCTGTGTATATATATGCATGAGTCAATTGATGGGAAGAAGAGATGATTTTTCTTTTGTAGATCTTGTTGTTGTTATTACTCCTTACTCCTACTACTACTGTGGCAAGTAGCACACATTTTCCAGTATAGTAACCATCCCAGCATTGATTACACTGTTTTCCTTCCAGTATGATTCATCTTTTTGGGCTTCTCAATGTGATTCCCAATTGGTAATAAATGAGTGTTCAAAGTGAATTTTTTCCATAAAAGATAGAACTCATACACAGAGAAACACACAAAAACTGCTATTTTGAAAACAACAACAATAATCTTGGAAAGTTTTGGGAAGGAAAAGATTTTTGTTACTTTATTATTGTTATGGTTTGGATTGCTTATTTTGGGTAGGATAAGAATAGTTTTATTAATACTCCACGGTCCGGCAAGGAAGGATAAATTTTTAATGGCATTTTTTTTGGATTGGCATTGATATGTGCTATGGCATCAGTGTGATAATATTTTATGCGAGTTTTGGAGAAAATTTCAATGGTACGTTCTTGTACTTGGAAAAATACTTAAACGTGAAGGTAGGTAGTTCCTTGCGGCGAGGATATACATAGCTCGGAAGAATTTGCAGATTTACGAACTGAGCCATGGAGCCATTGCGGTTGGTTCTACGTCAATGTTCTCTATGTAAATAAGTAGAGATAGATACATAAATAGTACATACATGTGAACATGGTGGTTTGGAAAAAGGTCGATTGGACTCGATGATACCGTTGAATTTTTTCTCAAGTAGTACTGTTAAAAAGCAATACACAACAGAGCGTTACACAATGCCGCCAAGCTCAGCGCTCAATGCATGTTTAAACACACACACACACACACAGTAATATTTAAAGGCCTATACATAACCACACATGTACAGCTATCATTACGTAAAGGTATGGGAAAACGTGTGTGTGTACTCCTACTATGGTGGTGGTAGAAAGAGTGACGGGCAAGAATCGAGGCTACAACGTACGTACTTGTACATGTAAATAACCTAGAGATAGTCTTGACATTTGGTTTTAATTATAAGACAAGTTGCATAGGAAGTGGAGTGTAGGTTTATTTATACCTAGTGGTCGCTTGGTAACGCAATTCAATGGAAGTGTACAAACAAATTGCAGAATTACACACAGCATGACATTTGGGCCTGGTGCTTATGCCTCCTTAAAGCTTTGTATATTGCCACTTACACATGTTATATACTCTCCAAGCAGGCCAAGGAACATTATTTAGGGTTTGTCCTATCAAATATACATACGCAACAGTCTCCCAAGCTGACTCTCTTTGAATGGTATTTAGCTCACGATAGCCGCGTTTAGCTTACGGTATTGTGCTATCCTCTCTCTCTCTCTCTCTCTAAATATCATATCTCCATAAAGAAACATACAAAAGACTAATAGTTACATGGATTCCATCATTTATTTATACTTGCACTCCCAAAGTACCGTCCATGTATAGTGAATAGCCCGGGAATGGACGCATGCAAATAAATATTCCAAGTAGTAGGTAGTAGTAGCCCTTGTCGTTACACAGGAAATGATTTTGATTGAGCTGGACAGTTTAGAAATGTTTGCAGAATTGTCAAACCTACTTGAAACGTTTGGAACTCATTACTTCCTATGTGTACAAACGCCGCTACCACCACCACCACCGCCACAACTGTCCTACACAGCTTCTACTGCTTTCGAAAGCCTAATAATATTTCCCTCACAAACTCACATGCCTCTGAGGGATAACTGACAGGAACATAAGACTCCCTCATGGTTAGTACTTACAGCATCTCATCGTGTGTAAATATAGAGCACAGCAAGCTAAAAATAGTCAACATTATTCGTCTTTCATTTCTCCCGTGTGTTTTCATTCCTGCAATTACTATATTGAATCGTTATGAAAACACCATGCTAGTAGTGTAGTATTCTATATGCTGTGTAAACACTCCGAGTGCAATATTACCACAGCTATACACGACTGACCTCATGATGAGCCAGAGTCATAAAAGAAAGTTGTCTCGGGCTTCTCACCCTATACACAAAAACATACACAAGAGGGGAATCCCTTCATAAAGATATGTGGTAGCACCATCCAACATATAGCACCAAAACATTAATGCACGTGTATTCTTTTGAGGTGTCTGTCATACAGGAAATTGCCGTGAGGGACTTTTCTTTCGTACGCATTGCTATGTATGTATGAAGGGCTAAAGCTCTGATTGTACCTACACTGCTATTGTGTGGGACTGTTAATGATAATGTTAATAGCCATTATTTTGTTTACAACTAGTTACCATAAGTATTTTTTGAATGATTTTTAGTGCCTTCCTTTTTTCGGAAGATTATCCCTCCAACAGATAGCTTGTTATAGCCTAGCCTATAGCCTGGGCCGTAATAAACTAAATCATTCTTTTCAGACTCCATTACTTGAAATGTGGAAACTTCTCAAGGGAAAAGAAGGTGCTTACTTTAGAGTAAAGGGCGAAGGATATATGTAGGATTCATTGAAGGAAGGACTGGAGAGAATAGAAATAGCCATTAAAATATGTGATGGTGAGACCTAAGTCGGTAGGTTTAAGGAGAGAAAAAGAGAAATATTTTCCTTTTACGATAGTGGGGAGTTCCAGAGAGGGGAAAATAACTCGTACGATTATGATTATGAGGAGGATGATCAATTTTTAAAACCATGTGTTCCATGTGGAGAAAAGGAGGATATTTTACCTTGGTGAGGACTTACATGCTGCATTCAGCACATTCCAGTCTAATAACTATACGATTGGAATTGTTGGTTCAAAGTCAGTTTTTCCGAGAAGGTCTATGTTTACTGAAGTTTAAGGAGCAAGAAGAAGACTTGTAGATGAAGTGGGAGAAGACGAGTCACAAGGAACGAGAGAGAGAGAGAGAAAGAGAGACCAGACAGAGAGGGAAAAAAATAAGCGGGAATACAGAATGCACAATAGCAAGCATGTGTGTAGGCAAGATGAGAGAAGGAATCTGAAGATGCATGTGTGGATAGTATCTTAGGTAGTGGGCATGTGTTTTTATCAGGGAGTCTCCGTTGGTGTAGGAGCCTTTATCCGTACATACAATTATATACATGTGTAATTCCCAGACAAGAAAATTCTTCTAAGGCACATTAAGTGAGTAAATGTGAGTCAAGTGTAGAGGAGCATGCACTATAGAAGCTCTCATTTAGCTTGATTTTTTACTATATAATTGCGAGTAAAGGGGAGTATAGTGTATAATACAAGCAAAAGTGAGGAGTAGGCAGGTATGAGAGTGTATTTAGTATGTATATGTGGTTTTGGAAGTTGGGCAAGCTTAAGTTGTGGCTGTGTATATGCATACATGTGTGTGTATCTGTATGCCTTGTAGTAAATAGTATGTCTTGAGGGATTCCATCGTATGGACTTAAAAGAGGAATACCTTGAGGCGCAAAGAAGGTAAGAAAAATATTCATGGATATAAGAGGAGAAAAAAATGCTAGCGAAAGGGTTGTGTTATGTTTAAATTTGATGTGAACGAACGTTCTCAAATCTATGTAAAACTCCTATGTTCGACCAACACGCGAGCGTCCACCAAATTATTTCCATCTTCGTGTCTACAACTTTTCGTCGTCTCTTTTCTTCACATAACACTGACGTTTTCGAGAGTGAACACACTCTTGGAATTGGTGAGCCTCATCATTACATATAGATACAGGTGAAGGTATGCTTTATAGTCAGAGATGATGATATGTAGATTTCAGAGGATGAGACTTGCAAGTACCTGTATTAAAACTCAGCTCTCTCTCTCTTTTAGCATTCTATTCACTCCTTCTGTTATTTGGTGCAAATCATTCCGATACGTTTTCCTCTTTCTTCTCCCCAGCGTCTACCTTTATACTATTTGTGTTAGTTATATTATTTGTATCAGTTGCGGCGTACCTTTCTAGTTGTGTGTATATATAGATAAAGTGTGAGAGTATCAGACAGGTACACAGTTATGAAAATATTAAACTTTTGCTTTGCTATTCTCTTCTCCATCAACAAGTTTAATACTGTCTTTTTTGAAAGTATATATGTATATGATGTTTGAGAATTCTCATCCAATTATTATTATTACTACTACGTACTACTACATACTACTATTTGAAACCAATTGCCTTTATTTGTTACTCTCTCCCGACATACACACACCTGCTGATTATCCATGGAATGTCCAGACCAACTGCCAGGTCAATCACTCCAGTTGATTCCCTCACACAAGGGCTTTGCTTTTGGGAGTGAGGTGCAAGTTGAGTCTCGCGTCAAAATAAAGTATTAGCATGTTTGAATGCCAACTTGCATCTTTAGAGCAACTACCTATCCTTATGTACTTAGCTGTACACTTGGTCGCAGTCCTCAAAACTACATTGTGCTTATGCATGAGCTTTTAGCAGTTAAATGTTATGTGTATATAACTGTGCCTCTCATAGTGTTATAAAAGCTTGTAAATGTTAGTGGAGTTGTCTCGAATGTTGGAAGGGAACTAAGTGAGAAAATGAAAGAGAGAGAGACACGAATTTAAAAGGAAAAAAATATGATTAAGAATTAAGAAAACAGGTAGCACTTTTGGTGGTCGGTGAGAAGGAAATGGTGAAGAATAGAGTGTCAAACAAGTATTTGCAGATTACATGGGGACATGTGGTGTTGGCCTGAGCATGAGAAAGTTGGGAGGAAGACGAACAGATGAAGCAATATTTCACCTGTGCTCACAGGACCTGTCTGCTTGACCATAGAGCATTGGGAGGAATGCCACCTTTGATACACAAATATGATTGTCAAATGATACTCAGCAGGGAATGATAAATATATAATTTTGATTTGAGAATCTGAGGTAAGAATTTTCCCGCCGCTCCTCGAATAATATTGTTGTTGTACCACAACCCAATGGCTTCCCTCACAATGAACTTGAAGAGAAACCGTCTGTGGCTCCTTTTACAAAGCCGTAAAACTTTTGTAAAATGAATATGTACAGGGATGATGTTTTGGGGAAGATAAGTAGGGTTTACGTACATAATTATAGATGTAGGCATATGGAGAATGTACAGGGGTAGTTCTGTGTATTTAGGAAAACGTGGAGAAAATAAAGAGGGCAGCCAAGTGGGCGGGCGGAGGACTCAGGAGCGATCATGCAGGAATCTGTTCTTTTTGAAGGAGTGCTTGGTTTTCTGTAAAGTATGTTTTTTTCACAGCATGTGCGCTTCTTTACGGGCAAAATGAAAATGCATTAGGTTCTTGTATGGATATAGAGGATGAGAGTATGTAGCGCAAAAAAATCTGGTCTTTCTCTTCAGGGGTGTATGGTACTTTGTGATCTCTCTCTCTCTCTCAGTATAAAGTTCTTTGCTTTGGAAAAGACCTTGGAGGTTCATCGACGGCGGGCGGAATCCTGAGAGAGAGAGAGAGAGCGAGGGAGCAAGAACTCTTGGTGGATAACAATATACATTTAATGTAAAGTAATCCAATGCAACACTAAGGGCAATACACTGGAAGAACTACGCAATGCCGCTGGAATTACATGGACACTCTGTCCTCTTGATTGCGCTTATATAAGTACATACATACATATTATCTTATAAGGCCTATCTCTCTCTTCATACCACAAGGGAATTTCGTATGGGTGATGTGAGCAAGAAGGAACGTCATCTTAGTCAGACTGTAGTAAAAACACATCTTCACCAGTTTACATATTTTTTATTTCCTCCTGCATCCTTCAATAACCCTACAACTTACTACCACATCCTACTACTTTTCTCTGCATATCAACCATGTAAGAAACGACTACTTTCATGCTGCACCAATAATGTTCTCTAATACTATTTTAATGTCCTGCTAAATACACCATTAATGTTATAACTCCTTCTCAGCACTTCGCCAAGAGTACAGTGCACTATTAAGGGTGTTACTCGTGCAAATAAAATCAACAGCTATGTATGTATAAATAATAAGTAGCTACGTTAAGCACCGCTTCAAACTGCATTAGTAGCAATATTATTGCAAATATCTGTATGTATGTACGTGCAAAAAAATCTCACATTCAGTACTTTCGTGAAACAGTTAAAGTGTTAAGACTTTTCCTACACAAGCAAAACGTGTAAAAAAGACACCTGGTTGAGAATCATAATTAACAGTCTTCAGTATTCTGAAAATGCAAACTAAATGGTTTACAGGGGAAAGAAATGTGGTCATTTAGCACTAAAAAATACTTTTCCAAAAATAGTAGCCCTCCCTTCAACGTCAATGCTTCAGCTATTAAAATTCCTCACGAGAAACACTTCCTTATAACTATGGCATTATGAGAATGCTTGAGAAAAAAGGGCTCAACTTTTAAAAGCCAAACAGATAAAATCAGAAAATATGACAAAAATAATACGTAGAAATTATGACTCGTGGGGTCAAATCCTATGAGTTACCAATAATTTGTGAGTATGAGTAATTCCATCGAAATCTTCATGACCGCAGAAGCCGAGAAAACATTTAAACCTTGAGCATGGTCAAACTAAAGCAATGTTTACATTTGACAAGGAGGACTAAAATCCTCTTGAACTCTCTTCCCATCCTTCCTATCACACTCTGGGTATGCATAGCCTATACTATCTACATAAACTTCCAAGAAAATATTTACAATTTATGCCTTCACTCACTTACAAAAACGTGATTACTACATACAAGAGGACAAGTGCAGGAGGTACAGGTTGTTACCTTCCAGTGTTTTGTTGTTGTTATTATAGTACACTGACCCGATCCTATGACGCTAG
Organism: Spatulosminthurus flaviceps; assembly: GCA_034693705.1. Taxonomy (NCBI): domain Eukaryota; kingdom Metazoa; phylum Arthropoda; class Collembola; order Symphypleona; family Sminthuridae; genus Spatulosminthurus; species Spatulosminthurus flaviceps. Next base: position 8,306 of record JAQFXU010002224.1, read on the forward strand.
ATGTCGTGGAAGTAGCTACTTTGAGAATCATTCCAAGAATGATGATGAGAGATTGAGTGAGTGGATGTAAAGTAGTATACATCCGTTGGAGTAGTACAAATGTGTATGTAGGGAGAAGATGTGATTACACACTGTGAAGAAGATAACGTGGCAGTAAGGGTTGAGGACTTTGGTTTTTTTGACTCCATGCCTGTCTCTACTCATTGTCAGCATTTTCGGGATACGTATATATACAAGCTCCAGTCCATATAATGTATATGGGACATATGCATGTAAGCAGTATATACGAGACGAAAAGTTTTCAAGTTGAACACGAAGCGGAGCGTGTGAGTGAATAACATTGGAATTGGTTGTGAATGCATGGAAAAGAAAAGTTTAGGAGGATGGGGGAGAAATTGTGAGCTGTAAAAGCTTTGAGCATCGTTACGATGAGAGAGAGAGAAGCGTTTGAAAAACGTACAGAGTGTACAAGATAGAGAGTGAGTGAGTGAGAGAGAGAGAGAGAGAGCAGAGCAGCCGCATGTATTTTCAATGGGCTGTGCTCGTCCCCTCAGCCCGCCACTCATTCCATTGGTTCTTCATACAATCCATGGAATCCCATATATCTTCACATATAGCGTTCTTCCCTGAAGAAAATTCAACGGGGAACGACCGCTCCGCAATAACCATCCACTACCAAACAACTAGTCCGCCGTCTGGCTCCTTCCAGATTCTCTATTTTCCCGAATTTTGAAATTTTGAAAAAATATTTGAAATCTCCTCAAAATTTTGATTCTGGAGGAGGGGAAAAGTAGCCCAGAGTGGGGGAAGGTACCCTTGGCACGCGTCCCGCCAGACGAGGAGGAGCACAGTTGTGGAGGTAATTACGCGAGAGGCACACACATAGAATATATACACTTTGGTATGAAACGGTCGGTCAATGTCCAAAACCCTCTCATAGTAAAGCAGGAGTGTAAAAGTTCTCAGTTCAGTGAGTAGTTCAGTTGACATTTGGTTGTTGTTGAGTGAGGGTACACGCTGCTCCTTCCTCTCTCGTATCTTGCATTTTGCAATCATTCACCATTTGAAACCTTATAGTTTTTATTTACCGAGAGACTCTTGTGTGTGTGTGTTTACAATTGCACACACACAGCTATATACGCATATACATAAATACACGGAGAAATCAACCTGAGGGACAACAACAGTCTCTCATCTCACAGTTCACTTATAACATCCCTGCCGATTAGTAATCTTGTCCATACCGAACATAACTCCAGGGAAGTCAACAGTCATCCTGATCATCATCTTCCGTGAATATTACACTACTGACAGGATTTAACCCCCACTGCATCTTCGTTCCATTGATCATAAATAAAGTGGAAGTTGTGAAATCAACATCGTTTTTCTTGTTCCTCAGTTCTTACGAACATTTGACGAAAGGAAAATTTTTTCCGCAAACCAACATTTTATCCAACATTGAACAAGATTCATTGTTTCAACTTTTAAAAGGATTTTACCGCAGTTTTCGATACATCCAACGTTGAAATTAATTGTTTTTCATGTGAGTGAGCATTTTGGTGGAAATTATTGTTTGGAAACTGGGAAATCCGGGGATAATAAATATTTTAAAGTGATTTTAAAGAGTTTTCAACCCCAACTGTTTTTAATAAACTCCAACTGGATTTGAGAATCATTTCTACTACTTTTAATTCCAAATCATCCATTTTCAAGATCATTTGGACCTTGTAGTTCCTACACATATAATACATTACTACAAGGATTTTAAAGTGAATTTACTCTTTTGCATCGTAATCTTGTACTTGAACTGTACGAACTGTAACACATATATTTATTTCCCAATTGTAGCAAATTTGTTGAAGGAAAAGGCACTTGCCTTAAATGACAACAAAGTTGGTTGAACACTCTGTTTTGGAACTCTGATTACGGATTTTGATGTGCAAAGTCACGTATTATATGTGGAATTCCCATACATAAAGCTAATCATTATCATTCTTGAGTTCATAAATTGGATCGTGCGATTGAACTACTTTTTATCTGTCTCTCTCACGCTGGAAAAAAAAAGAACTCTTCCAAGTGTTATTTTGTGAAGTCACATGGATTGTGTTGACAACAACTGCTGTATTTTGAACCATTGAAAAAAGCTGACTCGTGTGGCTTCTAGGGATTTCACAATATATATATATTACAAAATATATCTACCGACACATGTTTGAGAGCTAAAGGCTTCATCAATTCCATTCATTCATTGAGACAGCGCAGTTTTGATTCCTATGAACATTGAGAAATCAACCACTATACTTGATGATAGTGGTGTTTACAGTTGTTTTTTTAGGGAAATATTTTGGAAACACTGAGAGGACTCTTGGTTTTGAGAATTATTCAATTTTTCTCTAACTTCATCTTCTCTTCCAAAGTGGAAATCATTTCTTGTGGTTTTTTATTTACAAACAACTAAAGTGCTATCGTTTCACGAGGACGTAACTTTTAAAATACATTGATATTTTGACCAATCTCGTTGACTGGGAACCGTGTTTTTTGAACTCTTGTTGAAGGAGAGTCTATGACAAATAAGTATGAAAATATGTTATCCGCAAGAATTCCCAATAGTTCAAGTGCTACACAGCTTTCCAATTGTTCTAATAACGGAATACCAGATTTTTTAACTGGAAACAATAATATAGGATTTGGCTTAATGGATAAAGACAGAATGGGAGGTATAGCATCTCTTTTTCCTATAACTTGTATGTTTCTTCCAATTACTGGTATTGAACAATCTTCGTGGTCAGAATTATTTTTCTTCCCTGATTTGTCTTGGCCTTTTTAAACGAGGGATGTTAAAATGTTGTTATTGCCCCAATGTGTACAAATTATTTGTTTACAATTTTTTTTGTTTACATTTTTCCATCCCAATTTTTGTGCAGACCTTCCTTGATTTTCCTCAAGTCCTTAAGTTCCAAAGTGAATAAGACATTTTTTTGGTTGCAACACAACTAATTTCCTCCTGCCTTGTTCCACATCATGGGCCATTTATTTTTGGCTATTTTTCGTATGACCTCTCTATAAAGATTTGTTCGCAGCTCAGATGTAAATTTTAAGGATGAAAAAGGGAAACAGAAGATTTTGTTCTTATTTCCTGTCTTTTGCAGGTTGCTCATATGTGGGTATCTCTGCAGTGGAATAAAATAATATTTTTATGTTCAAGAATTGTGTCTCGTCTAGATTTAAAAAAAAATCTGATATTATTCGAGTGTATCTGTCAGCAGTTTTTTGTGGACTATTTTTCTTGATTTGGAGTTAAAATTATTATTATTGCTTCATGGTGAGGTAGTTTTTGTGCTTGATGTAAATCAGAGAAATTTTCGTTTTTCTATTTGAAAGAATCCAATTAAAAAATTATCATTGATTATAGGACTTTTCCCTTAAACTTGGTTGTTACTCCAAACTCTTAAAGTGCAGTGTAGTATCTATAAGGTTAGATTGAGTTTTCTTTCCCATCGGAATAATGAAAGCAGCCTGGTAGCTCTATTGTGTAATACGTGTTTTTGTTGACATATCAAGTGGAAAAAAATAGCCCAGCTGCTCTTTATTCACTGTGTGTCTGCTTTCTGTCAGTTTTTGACAGTATGGGGTTTTACCAAATTCTTTTGTGACGTTCTCATTTCCTTCATGTACAAAAGCACAAGTCTTCGTAGGAATAGCGTTAGATTTCTACTTGGGAAAATTTAGGTTGAGTAATTGTAAAATACTTGGAAAAATGGAAAGGTACATGGGGCTGGTTGAAACCCTGGAAGTCCAAACCAAAGAAATTTACCTATTAAGTTCAGGTGGAAGGTTGATGGTATTGAAGATTAGCAGAGAAGCAATAAGGCTCAAGTATATTTTTCAATATTATTGGTTTTGGAAAGTCACTGCAGGAGATTCGTGCAGAGCATTGGGAAGATCAGAGGGCAAAGTCGAAATATTGCATAATCTTCACAGCACTGTATGTATAATGTTTGTAGGTTGGTCGTGGTAGTGATGGTGGTAGGTATAGTATGAGTGTGATTAGATAGCATTGGAATTTGAAATAAAAAAAGTTTAGAATGGCATGTTCAATGTATCTCTGTTTCTCGAGTTTGTGGAAAGTTTTTCAATGAAATTCCATAAGAGTTTCAGAGTACTAGAATGGAGTTTTATATGAGTAACCCATTTATTTGTGTAATTTTTTCATCTTCTCTTTGGTTACGTGAATAGTGTGTGTATGAGGATAATAATTACTTTCCATTGAAATTTAATTTGCTGGTTTTCTTTTCATCCCATACGTATGTTATACTAGACATTATGCACTAAAGTATGTAGCTCTGCTCCACATTTAATTACACTTGGATTCATTCTTAGCTTCGTGGATTTCCCTTGTCAGTAAGTATATGCTGTTCGTACGACTGCTTACTATCGTACGTACTAATTGAAATTTAACTCTTGTCAGGACTTAATATTCGCCAAGTTATAGAGCTCACTGCATATATACCCACACACACAATTACCAAAGTTATGAAGACATTAAACAGCTGGGAGTCGTCTGGAATGTTGGTAACTGTGAAGTTACTGGAATGTTGCGCAAGGTTTCACTTCACATTCGGAAGAATTTACTTAATACCATAGTGGGTAAAGGATTGAGCAATGTGTAGGAGTTGTTGATGTAACAGACGTAAGAAAATCTCTGTGATTATTATTTTGATGTTAATGGTTGGCCGTATGTAGATGAGAGGATAAAATTAATATAATTATTAGTACAGCAGAGGGTATTTTATTACCACCAAGTCGTCAAATTCAAGTTTACATGCGTATATATGGATGAAGTGATCTCATGATCATGACTGTCCCAAGAAGCTCAGAGTGAGAGGGAGAGAAAAGAAAAATGAATCATATGCAATAATAATTGCGTTTGACTTTTTACCAAATAGAAAACCATTACTCATGTGGTGGTGATACGGATACTTCTATATACGACAGCTTCACATAGTATAGTAGTATGGTGTCCTTAATGCTAAGCAGTTTGCATCATTCTTAGATAGTAAATGGTAGTTTTATTATGATGGAATAAAAACATGACCTCAAATAGTCGTTTGCTAATCTAAACACGAATTACATGGTAGATTAATTGTGAGGCGAAACTCTAAAGGTACGGGACCAAGTAGTAGGATTAGCAAGATGTGTCGTGTCGTAAGCAGAGGATATAGAGGAGATCAGACTGTAGACGGATTTGGCTGCTGCATATAGGAAGGTTGTGTTGAGTAAATTGACATATATGAAGGAATTCAGAGAATCTCCATATGAGGAGAAAGAGTGGTTGCACTGTATGAGTGATACATTTTTCTCCGAATAGACGATCCTTCTGTTAGTTGAGTCAGTCACTTGAGATGTGTAATATGTTATGTGCAAAGAGTAAATTATTTGTAAGATGAGGTTGTAAAATAATGAGGATCTCTAGTGACACTGAAGCAATAGGTATATGAATAACAATGAAAGGTATAGGGGATGAGAAGAACAAGTACATATAAGTAGAGGTTCCAAGCGCGTCGGTGATGACTCACCTTACCATATTGAACAGGCTGGGAAGAATGTAAACATGGGGGGAATGCGCGACTCCAATTTGGTCATTAACATTCTTATCGGGGTTTAATGTTCTCTCTCCCTTCTGCTCCTCAATGTCAAACATGACTTCTGCTTAAAGTTTCCCACTGTTCCCTCTCTCAACCTGCATCTCTGGCCAGATATACCTACTCATTTCTGTTGTCATTGTCAGAGATCCATAAATGTAGGAAACCCCGTTACCGTTTATGATTTTCCCTTTTCGGATTTACTCTCGTAATAACTCTATATTATAAATATGGGACTGCAATATCCGCTAGAATTTATTATATAGGGGGTATATGACTCCCGCTAAGTGTGTGTGCTTAATAAAGTGATGATGAACATAAATAAGTACGAAGAGGATAATCATACGTTACTGGGTTTGACACATAATAAAAAATAATTTTTGTTTTCATTTTTTTCCTTACATAGTCATGCCGTCCAGAGAGCCGTTCGAAAGAGCATATAGTTTGGGCCAAGTTTTAGGCCAAGGAGGCTTCGGCACAGTCTACGCCGGAATTCGAATGAGAGATCGATTACCCGTAAGTTTTCAAATTATTTTTTAATTCACTCTTTCCAACGTTCCAACCTATTAGCCTTGTGCTAATGTAAATAATATAGCTATTAAGTAAAAGGTCTTCAAGTAAATTGACGTTGTGCTTACTAGCTTAAGACTTGTTTTAGGCGTGCACTGCGTGCATACTTCTTTTTTAGGTGCTTTTATACATGCCTCATTGGTATTCTCAGGAAGCTATTACTATTGAATTTTTACAAGTCCTAGTATTTAGTTATCATGGTGTCTAACCGTGTATACTGAGCTACTCAGTCTATCTCGTAGATGCGCTCAGGAATTACCGAGTATTAATTTTAGTTTATATTTTCGGAGAAAAAGTGGATAAGCTAATAGGGTAGGCAATTAAACTTAACGTCTAGTCTATGTATTTTGTACATATTTCAGTACATTTATTCACGACTGGACATGCATATAATTTTCTGTACTAGAAGTAGTAGTAGTTTTGTGGGAGGGCTTTGAAAAGGCGAGAGAAATGTTATCTTAACTAACGAGGAAATTCTCCAGCTTTACGTACTCTAGAAGGAAGTGAAGCTCTGTGATTGCATACATTTTTGGGAACATGACGTATGCTTGTAGAATAGAGAACCAGAGCAGGGATATTGAATGAATTTTTTACACTTCATGCTTTAATGAAAAATTCAAATATAAGCTAGTCACCGTTTTCGAGAATGAAAATTACTGGAAACAAATATCTTGCCGACATGTTTGTAATAATAATATAATTAGCATTAGTTAGTTAATATTACGTCGTGCGACGATTTCCAACGGGAAAGGTTCGTAGTATTAGTATATTGTATATGATGTAATGGCATAGTCTAAGCTAAGATGATAATATGGATTTTGCAGGTAAAATGTTAATTTACATTCAAGGTAGGGATAAGGAATAATTGGAAGCATGTAAATACGTAGTGGTAGTAAATACTAATACACGTATGCTGTGGAAGGAAGCACATTATAATGGGATGGAATTAAAATCTGTGATTTTTGTCCTAATTTTTTTCTATAGGTGGCCATCAAGCACGTCTCTAAAGTCAAAGTCACGGACTGGATTCAGGTCAGTTTCATTCTCTTTATAATGTTGCGTATATAATGTAGTTCGTAGTCATAATGTTTCAGTCACTCTCCTTCGGTCTACTCTTTCAACTGCTAATAATAATAATAATTAATAATAATGCAGTACACTGATCCAATCCACATTTCAGTTAGTAACATGATGGTTGCGTGTCTAAAGACTCCAGACCCTTGTTATAGTAATCTTATACGTGTATATAGTTAGTTGGGAGTATGTACGTCATAAATGGCGAAAGAATTCCTGATGTGTGCAATATCACCCTAGTTTTTAACTGTGTGTGTCGTGTAGTTCCTATGGGAACTTATATCACCAGTTGGCTAGCAGTTGCCTCAGTGTAATACCCTTTTCGATGTAAGGTACTTTGTGAAGGAAGACCAAGAGCAAAGTTTAATTTAATAGTCTTCTTCTCATGACCTCTTCATTATTAGTAAGTATGTTTTCGATTTCACCTGCCTCTTGAAATGACTGCGTAATGTGTTCCAGAGATTTTAGATGCATGTACAGACACATTGTACACAGCTAGAACTCGAACCAACAAGGAAATGCACTCATTAAGAATCTGGTACCTGTGGATACCAGATTGGTGTTATGACAGAATTTGAATCCATTTGGTAGATACTATAGGTATAGCAATGCAGTGATTCAATGCAGACGATTGAAAACTTTAAACGCTGAATGATTTTTTCCTTGTTGACTATTACATACCAGAAGCAAGGACACACATAGATAGGAAAACTCCTGTAATCCTTTGGTTTAAATGATGGAACTAACTATGTATATTTTAATGAAAGGCTGTTGGGTAAAAAGCTATTCAACTTCTGCTTTACAGCCATGGTTGTTAAGACTAAGAATACAGATTACGACATGAAGGTACAAGGCTATACATATTGCATTTTGTGTACATACTATTTTATAATTTTATGCCATGCGAGTGAATACTATACGACTGTTTGACTGTATAAGCCAATGCGATTGTGATTCTCGGGCTTGTTGTAGTGTAGTGGTAGCAGGAATATAAGTTACAGTTTGCGAGATTTATCAGTGAGTATAATGGTCTTTTGTAAAGGTAAATTTTATGTGAGAGAGGTTTAAAAAATGATTGAATACTAGGTAATTACTACTACAACTTTGTTGATATTATACACGATTCGTAGTAAATGGAAAGTCAATGGGGTGGTCTTGTGTTGCATTTTGTGAGCAATGGATTTTTAATATTCGATAAAGCTTAAGCCTCTTTTAACTGATGTCGTAAATGCTGCTATTTTAGTGACGTAAATATTCCTATAATTACTTTTTGCGTACGAACTAACGCTTTAATCCCCAACATTTGTATAAAATAGAAGCTAAATGTGATTACACTATACACAATCTCTTTATATTTATATTGGACATTTCTTAAAAATAATTTTTTTCTCTGACTTACTGAGGAAAAGAGTTGAAAGCTTGGGTGTTTTGTAGCAGTAAAAACATTGTATAGGTGCATGAAGGTATTAGGTATGCGTAGGGGGGAACAATTTTGAATGAATGGATTGTTATATTTGTATAGTTACAGCCTGCGTTGGATTGTTTATGTATGGGTTGACTCGTCATCGACATTGAAAATTTTCGTTTATCATTTACTCATCTTTCCCTTCTTGATAATCCTTCATCGATTTACATTGAATGGACTTTTTGTGTAACCTACTCACTCTAGGGCAGTAGAGCTTACACAAGGTAGCTCAGACCCTTTTGATAAGGCTTTATATGCCATATCATGTGTATGGATACATCTAGTACTATACTCGAAATTTTAGACTTTGTATCTGCATATTGCTATAGTTTCCATAACAGTGCTCGTGTCAGTTTTACATGTGTTTTACTACGTATACTCTCCGAGGACTGGATGTGAGGATGTAGTTGTAATCTCGGATATTAAATGCCTCATGATCTCACACTTATGACTTGTGTAAAATGTCGCCAGAAAGCTTCAGATCTTTTTGACAATAGAAGGTACTTCGTGTCTGAATGGTTGAAATTGCACGCAGACGGTTGCGTATATTATGTATAGAGGTGGAAATGTCGAGTGGAAACGTCATTTAGTTTTGCGTAGCAGTTGTTTGTATATAATAATAATTGTGTACTGTAGCAGAATTCTAAGTGTTGGACCAATACTTATGTATATGGTTGGATTAATGAGGTTCTATAAATACAGCGATGGTTTTGTACTAACTATTTATGCGGACAGATATGACTACTACACATGACAGTTCCATGTAATAATGAGTGTGTGCTTATTTGCTAAAATACTATAGAGGAGAGCCGCAGTACTTTTTCCTTTTTGTATACAAACATACATTGGCCTATTCTGCTCCTCACACACACACACACACACACTACTGCTTTCCTTTTTTATTACGGCAGTGGTTATTTGTTCAAAATTTCTTACGAAAGCCGACCGGTATCAAACGCTCTGTCATCCGTATGTGCTCATATATTAATACATAGCCTATAAACCTTTACTTAGAAAAATGGAGTTTCACTATTTGTTTATTGTATGTATCTGTGCCCTTTGTGTATGCTTGCATATGTATTGGAGTGTATCTGTAGGCACTTGTGTGCTATATATATTTTGAAGCCGAGTGCAAATATGCAACTTGGATATCAATAGATTAGAGCAGGCGAAATATAGTGTTTTGGATATGGTTTTGCATTTTCTACGATTATGTATTCACGCTAAGTACTCACGAGTCATTTAATAATCTATGAAATGTCATTTACGGACGTTTGTTTTGTTATTTGTTACGACAGCAACGTCCTGGTTCTTTAGAACTCACGTATGTATGTGATATTTAGTTTTTTGATGATGTGGAATGGAATCGGAAACGTTTTGTAGTGTTTGGCAGGGTTTGTTACGTAGCTGTATGTAGGTTGATGAGAGGCATATAGGTAGTAGTGTTAGTAGGAAAGGAAGGTATGTATAATTTACCATAAATAAAACAGAGATACAGGTAAAATGATATTGCTGAATGTGCGCAATTGCCATATATGATAAGCCTTTGAAGTGAGTAGCAAGCATCAGGAGTGATAGAAGAAGGTAACTCATATAGAGCTGTACATACGCTGCGGACAGAATAGTGGCACTTTATTGTTACTGCCCGAAGAGTGCAGGCACACATACGTACTTATATGACCGTCGAAACTACATAGCTCGCAAAGTTTTTTATTAGCAAAAATGTTTATGGAGTTATTATACATGTATGTCGTGACGTAGGCTGAAAATGTTGTCTGTGTGTGCATACAAAGTCCAATGGTTGTTATCTTGGAAGTTGGACGTGGGCAGTAAGGGCTGACGTTGAGCACATACAAGAGGCAGTGTCATGGATGACGATATTGTATAGCCCCGGCAGGTAGCAAAAAAATTACGATGTGTGAGAAAAATAATATTGAGTTGTGTCTTTGCTCACATCATACTCTAATGAATTACAGTTGAGTCATTCAATTTTCCTCTGTATTTGTTTTTTGGGATTGCTGTGCACTCCTAGTATCCAATGTATGAATACATATGCTTTTGAATGTTTACTACCAATACTACTTCTTCGAAGTGCATTTTACGAATGTCTCTTGCAGTCACAAGCCTTTCAATGAATACATGGTCCAGGAATGTACTTTTGGATTGGACAAAAATCCCAATTCTCATTCCCCGTATCCTCACGTGTAGTGTACATTAATATATGTATCATGTATACTCCTTCAATACATTATTACTTGTATGTACAACGTACTTACAATTGACTTAAATGAATAGGGTGGGATTTTGGATTTCATTTAGAGACGAGAAGTATAAAGTATATAGCTTAGTAGTATAGTTGGACATAGATACTGGTTTATATGTCAAATGTCCACATGTTTAAAGTTATGTAATGGGGAGTAGAAGGGTAGGGTCTGTACATTAGGAGCAGACAAAAAAGTCCAAGAATTGAGGTCTCATAGGGCTTGTCGGCTATGGTTGTAACGGGTTGTAGTGAACTTGTACATATTTTGTATATAGAATAAGACAGAGAAAAACCTTTGACGCATTTGGTGCGAGCGATAAGTGTGCCTGGTCTGTATAAGAGAGGAGACTGACAAATGTCGAAGCTTAAAGCGTTGACTGGATCTGAGGAATCTGTCGATGGAATTTTTCGTGGATGGCAATGAATCACCAATGTCATCATGTGCTGAGCCATTACGAAAAGGTTTTATTTTTGGTACCTTTAGCTCATCCCCAAGACTTGACTTTTTACCATTACAACAGTTTGGCTATAAGGCTTTTTTGGAGGAGGTAGCTGTTAAATAGATACTCTTTCACGTATAATGACAAGTGCTGCAGACAACGTTGAAATGATCTATGGCTGTATAATAAAATGTGAGAGTGGAGGAACTGATCGGGATTTCCCAACTCACTGCCCTTTACTCTCATAGGGAGACATACAAAATATTTTTACTTTTCACACCACACCTTGGTACACAGGTTAGGAGGCCATCTATATTATTGTGCAAGGGCTTACAACCTACATTTTGTATTTTGTATTACTAATTGTAAGTAGCCACTGTATATAATGCTGCTAAGGACTTGAACCGCTTTGGTTGGAATTGGTTTCAAGTGGTACTGTAGAAGGCTAATAAGCTTGTGTGTAGTCAATATGTTTATGAAATGAGTAAACAATTACTTTCGAGAAATGCTAATTATGTCCTTATTATGTAAGGCATTTCCTAAGAAAGTGCATTGAGGAACTTTGAGGTTAATTGCTGGGGTACTTTATGTATGGAGGCTATTGGTTTCCATACTTCTTGCTGTGATGCATACAAAATTACGGATCTTAGTAAGCATGCTGCTACCACTACAATTACCTGTACCTGTACTAATAAGTACATAGTGACTTGTACAGTTGAACTGCTGTAATCAGGAATTCGCTTCATCGGTAAAATCTGGTTAGAATGTATAATTCAGGGGCGATGATGGTTTAGTTTTTATTACTATATATATAGATATTAATTTATTGTATGGGATTCGTCCCCCGTAAATATTATGACATTAGGAAAAGGTATCTTTTTGTACATAAGCAGTTAACACTACGAGTCGTAGATACGGTAGTGGGAAATGTGTAACTATGTGGATTGGATTTAGGAAGTACTTACATATTTTATTGCTACTGCTTATTATTATTTGGGTGGGAGAGGATTGACTTGGATGAGGAAATGCTATTTAATGTAATAAATATTTACTGTATTTAATAAGCATGTACGGTATATTTAATATTTTGAATTTCTTTTTTCTGTACAGATGAGCGGTCACAGAGTTCCCTTAGAAGTATGTCTACTTCGAAAAGTATCCCACATTGAAGGAGTTATCAAGCTTCTAGACTATTACGAGAGAAACGACAGTTTCATCATCATTATGGAGAGACCCGAACCTGTCAAAGATTTGTTTGACTATATCACAGAGAAAGGGATTTTGGAGGAGGAAGTGGCTCGATGCTTCTTCCGTCAGATCATCGATACTCTCATCCTTTGCCATAAAGCGGGTGTCGTTCACCGAGACATTAAAGTAATGACGAACAGTTCAATACAAGTCTTTATTTATGACCCTTTTATTTTATGTGTTTTATTCGATCTGATGATGGCATGAACAAGACATGGCTTTATATACATTTACTTTATATATAAATGATCCGTCTCTTTCATGTCTACTTTTGGGTGTAGATATGAAGCCTCTTTCGCTCTTGGCTGAGGGCAACTTTTAGGTCAAGTTTTTATGACGGTATCATCCATCCCTACTCATTCATCCTCCGTTGCATTTTCTGGCTCTTTCCCCCTTTTTCTCCATCCTCATCCTCCTCTATATCTCCTTGACTAGTTTTCTAGCTACTCTAATCATAATGGAACGGAGATTCGGATTTTCAGCCGACTCAGGGATTTTCATTTGCTATTTTATTGTTCCACTGTCATCTCACAAGTGACTGCTACATGGACGTCGTATGGTTTGGCACGTCGTTTCATGAAAATCCTATTGTGGCTTTGTTAGACAAGGAAATAAGTATTCTTGCCTCTTTTCGGCACTGGAATCTCAGCTTGTATTGTAATGGCTGGGCAGAAGGACAACGGATTTTTTTAACAAGATTCCTTGGTTTGAATTCCTATATTTTAAGTCTCTCAGGTTGCAAGCATTATGTTCATTCCGATGTAATTTTTACAGTAGTTATTGAAAGGCCCGAAAATAATTAGTCGTAAAATCACACCTTGATGTTGTTGTTAAGACGTCAGTATTTTAATGAGGTAGTTCCAGTAATTGGCCAAGAGGGAAGGAAAACATTAGTTAAGAAAATTCAGCGGAAAGAATATGCGATCACGGCACAAAATGGTGGTGAGGATATTCTCTGAAATTTTGGTTAGAGTCCTCCTCGTGCCGAACTCATATGCGATGCTCGAACGTCTGTAGTGGTTAATTGCTAACTAATGCTAATGTGAAACTAATTCAAGTCGAATTATCAGTTACTTGTAATGTGGTAATGACAGGATTCCCCAGAATTCCAGAA